>CM071937.1:3204839-3369650 GCA_016081115.2 Rehmannia glutinosa
ACAAAATAAAAGCATCGTTACTCAGCATCTTCACACTATCGAACATCTTAGGAAATAGGCATAAGATTGATCACTTGTGTCACGGCTTCAAGTTGAGGCGTGACAGGTCGTTTAGAAAAATTCAGAATTCATGGCATCAACTCATATTTTGCAATATTTAATTAATATTTATGCTTTCTTAAGGGAGCAGTGTATTATATAATAAAATATAAAATATCGACTCATTCTTTTTTTTTTAATTTAATTAACTATGTTACACAGAAAATCAATCATAAATAGAAAAAAGTTTACGTAACCTGGATTCTGTTGATATCATATCTAAATAAAAGATAAGTAATCTAATTTAAAATGATACACCCACATTTCAATTATATGGATCAACAGTGAACACAATTTTTCCTAGCGAGATTGACTTTTTTCGCACCCAAAAAGATATATAAAAATGTTTTAAAAATCAATAAATGACACAAAAATACAGGAGAGAGCCATGTTTCAGCAAATAAATGCCAAGAAAATAAACAATATTTTTAAAACTTTTTGAAAAACGAAAAGCAAAGGAAAGGTAAAAGAAGAAAACAAAGACGAAGAAATGGCCTCAGAATTGCAGAATTACAGCAAGGACTTTCCAGAGGGAAAGGCCATTCAGTCCCGAAAGATGGTGTAAATTTATTAATGATTTCTTCACAGGCCGCCAAGTTTTTTTTTTCAACAAATCAGAGCGAAACTCCATTCCAATATATCAGTAAACATAAAAAAAGAAACAAGCTGTATTTGTTTTAAGATAATTAAAAAGGAGGGTAGTAGTAAAAGAATGTGATTCTCATGGCCAATCCCAAGAGCTAATAGCAGAGATCTGCTACCCAAGGCGATAGGATATGAGATTGCCTCTCACACCTTCGGAAATCTCGAAGATCTCAACGAAGAAAGAGGCTTTATGTAGCGACGATTTCAAATACACACTTGGGTCATACGAACACTGACATAGCTCGCCCCAATTTTATGTGAATCGTCGCTAAATATAACAAAATAGAATCAGAATAACAATCGAACGACCTAAATACCTCTCAACCTCTCTGTGTGTGTGCGCGCGCGCTAATCGAATCTGCTTGAGAAGAGGGGGGGGGGGGAGGAGGAAGAACCTAATCGCCATTGATAATGGTAGTCGAATGTCGCTGCAAGATAACCTATTAGCGATGAATTTATAGAGTGGACAGAGTGGATGGGGGCCGCTAGATCAGGATCCTGCGGTCAACTTTTACTTATTTTATGCTGGCAAAATTATTTATACCCCCAAGAGGTAGCGCCGTAGCGGCTAGACATTTACCATACTCCATACTCATCAATTAGGGTTAATACTTAATCGTGCCTTTTCTTTTTTTCTTTTACACATTAATCGTGCGTTATTAGCTCCTGTTTGAGCGATTCAAATTTAAATAGTATATTTCTAAAAAAAAAATCTTCATCATTTTCGGTTTAATTTGTCGACATTTATCGAATTGAATATTAATAGGTCAAATTTATTTGTGATTGGTTGTGTTTTCATTTCATTCACTTTCATTTTACGAGTGAATAGTGATGGAGAATTTTTAGAGATGTCGATTTGTTTGTGGAATTTTTGTGGAAATAATTGTGTTAAATATATAAGAAAATTAATAAAAATAAAAAATTGAACCAAAAATAAGCAATATGGATCTCATTTGATACCTTTTGTTATCAAGATTAAAAGAAAAATAACAAAAATAGTGATAAATTAAATAAACTAGTGTTTTACCCGTGCGATTCGCGAGTGTATATTTGTGAGGCATCCTTTTGGCTCTGTGATGTGTGCAAGATTTTTCTAATAATTCTACGAATTATATATCTTGCATTATAATAACATTGATGCAACTATCAAACAATAGAAACGAAATATTATTTAATGTTTTTATTGATGAAGTCAAAAGAAAAAAAAGTATCATCTTCATAATTATAAATAATACATTCAAGGTTGTGTATTTGTGTTCCATCTTTGAAAAATGAGATAAGCTCAAATATAAATTATACATGTATTATAGATAGTCAAAATACATGAATATACACATTGATGTCCAAAGAGCTCAAATGCATAATTTTTAAAGCCCATTATAAATAATGAGTAAATGTACCATATATTTTCTTTTATTTATTATGTTTATTTTTTATTTTATATATGCAATATAGGTGTCAAATCAAGCGTAAAAATATGATTAATTGGATATATTATATGACAAAAGCAAATATAAGACGGAAAAGTTATTAAAGTTTAAAATAAATAAAAAGGACAAATATAATAATTAATGCAAAGACACACATCGATTTGGAAAGCTTATATAATTCTATCTTTTATATAACTTTAAAAAGTAATTTATTTAAAAAAGTTGACCACCAAAGATAATAAAATCTCATTTTATTAGTTAAATCAGAAAAACAAAAAAATATTATTTTAGAAATCGAAAAATGGGCGGAAAAAGTAAGAGTTACTATTCTAAAAATAGTCTATTATTATTATTATTATTATTATTATTATTATTATTATAGATTGTCAAAATTGTTTATATGAATTGGAGGAGGAAAGAGAGATAAATAGTATAATTGGGTATTGAAAAGTGTGAAAAATGAAGAGAAAAATGAGTTAATTTTGGGAAGAAATAAGAATTTCTTTAAAAAAAAACTCACATTTTTCACAAACAATCACACACGCTATAATTTCTTCTCTCAAAGATGAAAAAATTTTGGAAAATTTCTCACAACCAATCACAACCTTAGCTATTCTCCTCCCCCTTTTGGGGTTCAATTAGGGCGTTCAATTAACCAATTTTTTCCGGTTAAACGTTAACCGAATTAATTTGATTAATGGTCGGTAACCAAATATTTCGGTTCGGCGAATGGTGAAAGGTTTTGAAGAATTTCGGTTAACGGTTAATTCGGTTCAAAAATTCGAAATTAACCGAATTAACCAAATTAAGAAATATTATATAAATATATAATTTATATATAATTATATTTCTATATCATATATATCACATATATATATATATATATTTTATTTATATCATATATTATATATACAACATATTTTCTTATATTAAATAAATTTCGGTAAACCAACAAAATTAACCAAAATATAATTCGGTTCACTTAATTCGGTAAATATAATTTCGGTTCCGTTAATAGTTTTACCAATTAGCAAATTCGGTTAATTTGATTTTTGATATTTCGGTTAACGGTTAACAAAATGAATACCCGGGTTCAATTATACGAGTTTCTCCTCGATTGTTTCTCACTTTCTCCGCCCATAAAACTTTCCCATTTAGATGGACATTTAACATGAGCAAGAACCTACAAAATAGATCAAGTTTAAGTCAAAATTGGACACAAGTCACAATCGCAAAGAGAGTTGGTACACACTTGGGTAGTATCTACTTACCTGTTTAAGAGATTCTTTCAATTAATGAATCAAAATAAAGATAAAACACATTAATCAAGTTGATTTTATTATTTAAATATAAGTGCCAAAAAATTATTATTAAACAGTACGCATTATATATATATATATATATATATAATAACTTGTTTCCATTTATATTTTTCCACCTAAAAGCACTTTCTAAAAATAATTTTTTTGTATTTATGAAAAAGTAAAATTTGTCCGATGACTTTCTAAAATTTGTAATAAGTATAAAAAAATTATAGCTTTTTATTTCCGTTGGTAAGATATCAATCGAGTTTAGAAAATTCTATTTTGTAATAAATATTGGAGCAATAAGAATCATACGATAAATAACAAATTTCACTAAGATTTGAAAACACAATTGACTTTCCATTTTAAATTGATCAATATAAATTGTCTACCTTATTCGGATAATATACAAAAAGTAAATCGACTTTAATTGTTAGCCAAGTAATGTGTGTGTATATGTGTGTGTGTATATATATATATACTATAATTTGCATTAATTTTACAAATAATAAAAAAAGAAAATAAATTTATGGTGATATATCGGAAATAAAATTTCCATTTTAATTCGATTCAATAATATTATAAATATTCGTGTATTGCAAAATTGGTGATCAAATTTACAATTGAAAAACATCACAATTATTGCAATGCAATAAAAATAACTATGCCCCAAGGAATTAAAAACATAACTTATCTTATTAACATTCGCATATTCGTATTAAAGGTAGAGTTGAATAAATATTTTGAATTTATCGAAAAATTAATGAAACCTACTCATAAAAAACATGATTTTGGCATATTGCCATAATTATCTTATGGATTGCCTATATATATACAACCAGTTCATTAGTACTTACACATTCAAATGAAAATACAAAATAAAGATTGTTTCATCATACAAAAATTCATAGATCAATAACACCTACGATTACACTAATATGTGTCTAAATATGAGCAAGACCCAATGGGTCGTAAAATTTCAACTTGTGAGAATGTATGAAAAACTGCGTACAATGATAAAAATCAAATACGAAGCCTTAAATGCATATTTTATGATGTCGATGTATGGTTTAGATTTTATTAATTGTTGATTTTTAGTATTTCAATATTGTGTTGATATAATTTATTTTACAGGGAAATCCAATCCACATAAGTGTTATTGAAATAGTTTTTGCATCGGATGAGATCAGCCTGGCCGTCGGCCCGGCGACCCCATTTAACAACTATATCTTGATTATTAAAATAGTATGTGCATCGCACCGGGGACTCATCTAGTTTATACACTAAACTACTCAAATTTGATTCCTCTAAATCTCTAACATATACAAAGTCGGTCCTAGGTTTTGAGGGACCAAGCAAAATATAATAATGGGGGCCCACGTGTTTACATAAATAAATTCAAAAATAACAAAAATAATGTTACACATGTAATTTCATTGATTTAATATATAAAACACTTATTTTAGTAATAAAAATTTATCATACTCCAAATTTAACATTTTGGTCTCATTGAAATAAAGTTAAAAGAAGACCGTTCAATATAATTTACCATAGAAAAAAAAACAAAAATAATAATTAGCTTTGAAAAATCGACTCTTGCATTTTTATCTATAAGTCATAAATCAATCTTTGATAACCAACTAATTTCTCAAATTCACTCTCAATTGAAATCATTGACAATGCAAAGTTATTGTTTTTTTCCCAAAAGAAAAAAAGAAAAAGAAAGTTAAAGATAGAAAAGGGGGAATAATTCAATTTTGCAACTACTAAGACTGAATTCATGACCTTCGAGTTCAAAGTATGAAACAAATCCCCGCCAATCGACCATTTTACATTTTTGTCTTTTATATTAACCTCTATAAATATATAACTAAACAATATATGTATATTTAGAAAACACTTTGGGGCCCTTCGTCGGAGGGGATCAATGGGCGGCACCACCGCGCCGCCCCGAATATATATTACACCTATTTGTTTTAGACCAAGGTTTTTAGACTTGGACCGTTTATCAATCCCATAATTAATTGAGACTATGGTTTTTAGACTTGGACCGTTTATCAATCGCATAATTAATTGAGACAAGAAACCAAGTTGAACAATTATGGAGAAAACGATAAAACATATATTTAATATGTATATATGTACATATAATCAAATTAGGTAAAACAAAGGTTTGGCAATTTGAATATAATTATTTAAAAAAACAATATATCTAATTATAAGTAAAGGATAAATATATATAATAACAGCGTAAGTCCGGAACTTTTATTTTTCCGCCCTTTTTGCATATTATATTAGGAAACAATTGTAAACATTATAAATGGTAATTATAAATTCTTATATTAGGAAAATATTATAAGAAAATCGTTGTAATTATATAAATTAGAAAAATATTATAAGAAAAAATTGTAAATAGTATTCCTACTTTATATGTGTATAAATTAGGAAAATATTATAATTGTATTCATATTTTATATGTATAAAAATTAGGAAAATTCTATTTACTAACATTCCTACTTTATACCAAAAGTGAGTGTATAGTATCGATTCTATCTATATGTATAATATATAGATTTTAAAAATCATAAATAGTATTTCACCATATATAATTGATATTAGTATATGTTAATTCTTCTTAAATGTATATTACAATGATGTGTTGATTCTATACATCATATCTTCATCAAATATATTGTTTATTTGCTTCAATTGTGTCGATGCAATTTTGTACAATATAATATTAATTAATCAAGTTTTAAATACTGATGACTATTCAAATTTTCCTAAATTGTTTAATAATATTTAAAATAGACGAATTATGATTTTTATGTATCTTTCACCATTGAATTAATAATTAATTTTATGTTCAGAGATTTTTTTGACTTATCATTTATGCTAAATCCTCTTATATTTATACTACTTAAATTGAATTAAAGAAACACTTTGATATTGTTGATTCTAAATTCAAGCATAACCACCAAATATAACTTCATCTTCACGTCCCCTATATTTAGCGTTTTCATCAAGTGTCCCGTCAACATCGATAGTATTGAACTCGAATTATGCAATAAACAAGAGTTGTCATATAAATTATATTGTAGATTTGTACGGACAATGTTTGGTGAGTTTCTTTTTTGATTATTCTTGATACTTTTGTTGTATTTTTTTAAGTTTTTTTTATGATTTGTTTATTTTTTTATTATTCCTCATACTAACATATTTTCTCATAATATATTTTGTGTCAACATACATTTTCTGTTCATATATATAAACTTCTATCCTCCAATATTTTTTTGGTTATTAGTTTTATAGTTTTGATTAGGCAAATTATTGTTTTGTTTTGATTCGACAACATCTTTTTTTTTTGTTATTAGTTGTATAGTGTTGATTCGGCAATAAACTTTTATCTACTTATTGTAATGACTTCTTATATTGTTCAATTAGAAATTCATTACAAATTGTAATTACATTTAATTCTTTGTTTTGTCTTCCATGCAAATTGATGACCAATTTAATGGTCTTACACCATTAAATTGTGACATGCATAATGTGAATGGACACACTTGGACGGTCAAAATGGTCAACCCATATGGCGTTCTATTTTACGGATGGATGTAGCAAATTCGCCCATAATAATGAAATTTCGGATGGTGAAGTGTTGATTTTATCTTATCGTACCAACCAGGTTTTTGATGTGTCAATATTTTTTAATGATGATTCATATGAGAGAATCAAGTATACCCGACTATACGTGTATTTGATATCGATTCGGGTAATGTATTATATTTTAAATTATATATATGTGATATTCTGTTTAATTATAAATTAATTGATTAATCGATTGATTTAATTAATACGTGTGCAACATGCATCGATGATTCTCGATGATGATATTAAGGTGGATCTTTGTTGAGAATCCGACTTTTCGATTGATTCTCTCAAAATCACATATAAAGAAACCTCGCTTGGTAAGTATTTACTTATATATATATATATATATATATATATATATGTGTGTGTGTGTGTGTGTGTGTAAGTTCGCGATACCCTATGTTTATTTAGTGGTGAGATTTTTTTGTTAATATGTATATTTTTTTATCAACAACCTATACCTACGAAGCTTTGGAACGATTTTATCGAGGGTACATACAAAGAACAAAATGATGCAAATTATAAGGCATAATGGAAGATAATATTGTGTCGGATAAAGCAAGAGAAATCCAAGATTTTCATGCAACGTGGTTGTCAAAGTTATAATTGTTGTATACAATTAATTAATTGATGATATTTAATCCTATAGATACAATAAGTATTTATTATTTTTCTAATCAATCTTTTAGATACAACAAACTATTGATTGTAATTTTTTAAAATTGAGCCTTGGTAAAACTAATTGTACTTTTATTCATAGATAATATATATTAATACTTTATTAATCGAATTTGACAAAGATCTTATGTGAGCGGATAATTGACAAGATGTTTAAGGAATAAAAAAAGAGAAAATCACACTTTAAGATTAAAGATTTATTAATATTGAAAATTTAAATGTATTACTTTTTAATAAAAAAGACAATAATTGGTCAATGGGGCATTTTATTCCATTTACAAGGGAATATGTGAAGCCCTCGATTTTTTATTCGAACATGTACTTGTCTCACGTATCGCCTTTGTACTATTTGACAATTCTACGCGTCGCTTTGATGGGTAAACATTAATGATAAATATATTTGTATTTAAATTCTTTTAATTATTACTTGTGATCGTAATCATTTATTAATATTATTTCACATTTATGATCACTTGGTTGATCATCATTATTATTACTTGTGTATTTATTAGTCATCTTAGAAATTTAAGAGACTATTTATTTTAGAGATTTATACCTTATAGAATTAAGAACTCGACTTAGATTAAGTGATCATGATACTTATAAGTGATCAAGGAAAATCACTAATTATTTTGGAGATTGATATTATTCATCTATTATCATCAATTTTGGAAAAGAAATATATATGGAAATGCCACAAATACCCCTTAAGGGACGGCCATGGTGGGTATTTTTAGTGTAAAAATATCTCCCAACTCTTGTACACATACACCTTAGGTATTCATCTTGTGTATTACTACATCATTAATTCAAACATCTTATAATTATCTTACAAGTTCAACCACCCAATTGGTCAAACAAGACCAATTTAAAAATTCCCCCTAAACTTAGCATTTTGGCTAATTGTCCCTAGTAAAGTTGCCTAAGTGTTACTTTCTTCCTAATTTCCTCAATTATTCCCTAACTCATCATCTAACCAGCCCAAGCAAATTTTTTTTTCTTCCCCCACATGGACGGCCAACATGGCCTAGATAGGTAAGAAATTTGTTCAAGTTTCATTCATCACATTTCATTTTTCACCAACACATTTTACATCTTACACAAAATCCTCTTCCTTCTCTCAAAAATCCTACTACTTCTCTCTAAACTTACTTATTCTTCTTCTTCAAACACTTAGAAAAAAATTTCAAGAATTTTCCTTCTATTTCTTCCAAAAATTCGAACCATATACTACACAAGGTAAGAAATTTTCTTCTTCAATCTATTCTTATACCTTCTAGCTCACCTCTTTCACCTTCTAATTTAAGTTTGATTTTTTTGATTTTGAGGATTACTTAGAAGACCATTGAAGATATTAAGAGACTTGTTATCTTGAAGAAAAATTGTTAAGAAATTGGACTACAAGGTAAGAAATGGAATTTTTAGTACCTTTTCTTCTTCTCTTTCTATTTTCAAAATTTTGACATTCCATTTTCATTTTTGGAGTTTTAGGGGCTGACATTGGTGGTTGACATTAAGGGTGACCAAAACCTTACACTTGGAAGCCATTACTAGTCACATTTTACTCACTACACAAGATAAGTGTAGTATTTCCAATTTTCTCACCATATTCTTCTTTTCCCTAAATTTTTAACTACATTCGTAAGTCCAAGCGCTACGATAATCTAGAGGGGGTGAATAGATTATCTCCATCTTTTCGATTTTACCTCTTTTTAGAACCGAATGCTCAAAGACAATAATAAAGGTGCGGAATGTAAACAACACACGTCGATTTAAAGAGGTTCAACCCACCTAGGGCCTAATCCTCTACCACCCCAAAGATATCGGGATGGATTTCAAAAAGAAAAAGAATTTTATTATTTACCAAAATTAATACAACACCAACTTACAACAACACCTTGAAGAGCACTACACTCTTCTTCAACACCACCTTGAGATTACCACAATCTCTTCTTGAAGATTACCACAATCTCCAACGGCACCTTGTGAAGATTACCACAATCTTCAACCTTGAAGAATACCGAATTCTTCAACACCTCAACAAGAAGATTACCACAATCTTCTCACACCTAACACCTAGATCACCCAAGTGTGTTCTTACCACAAGAACACTCACAAGGATATCTTGTGTTGAATGATAACCAAAAATTCAAGATTACAACTCGATAATCGATAATACAATAGAGTGCAAGTGTAATCAAGAATAGCCTAAACCTCAAGAATGTGAAAGTGAATAGCTAGGCAAATTACAACAAGAAATAAGACAATGTAAGAACAAGTGTATTCTTGAGTGTATCTTGTTGTGTTGTAGTTTTCTCTCTTATTGTTGTGCTTCAATTCTTCCTCCATTTATATGAGATGATTGATACTTGATAGGCTCCTCTTGGAATCTGATATCTACAAATAAATTGCAATTAAAATCAAGATTATAGTGTTAGAAATCAATCCCACAATTTAGGGAAAAGTGTTTCACGCACAACGGTTAGAATTTTTTGTCAAGCATAGAGGCGACCGGTCGCATTTAAATAGAAGTTTGAAACATATAGCAAAGCAAATTTACACATGGCGACGGTCAAGTGCACCTCGACCGGTCGAACCTATGTGCAATCGGTTGCACCGACCAAAAAATGAAAGATCAAAGTTTCTGTTTCGATGTTTTGCTCCTGTGCACGGTCGCCTCTTTGGTCGACCGATCGACCTCCTAAATGCAATGTTGTCCGATTTTTGACGAAAATAAACCTCAAGAAATACTCCAGAAAAATTTGTAAAAATATTTTAAACCAATCGGGAGTATTTAGACAACATTTAGAAACCTTGTTTTGAAGTAAAAACATATAAACAAAAAATCATTAGAAGTGTTGTCCAATTTTATCTAAAGTAAAACTTGAGGAAATACTCAGGAAAATATTAAAACCATTTTAAATCATTTAGGAGTATTTGGACAACCTTTAAAAACATTGTTTTGGTATAGAAACGAAATCATTCAAATCATTAAATATGTTGTCCAATTTTATATCGAAAATAAACTTGAGGAAATACTCCAAAAAATATTAAAATCATTTTAAATCATTTAGGAGTATTTGGACAACCTTTAAAAACATTGTTTTGGTATAAAAACAAAATCATCAAAATCATGATAAAACCATTTATTAAACACATTCTTCTAACTCCTATATTTTTTTGATATTCCTTGACTTAGGGCGGACCTAAGTCACTCCTTCATCGAGAGAGATTTATCCCATTTTCACCAACAAACCGATCTTTAAGGTGGATGGAAAAATCCTTTCAACTTCTAGGTGTTTTAAATTAAAAATATGCATGTAGTATTTTGTTATTGAGCACTTGAGATATATATTGTGTATTGCATGCTATTTTCTTGTATCAAGTTGGAAAATTTGTCAAGTGTTGCTCGAAAATGCTATTTATCGAAAAAAATAGGACATACATGTACACTTTATTATTGTACTTGATGAATGCTTGCATGAAATGGACATGTATGTTTATGACTCTTGAAATCTATGTTTTGTATGACTTATAACCTGGAAAATTCGAGCATAATTGATTAAATTTCAATTTTTGGACTTAAAATGGAAAAATAGAAAGTTGGTGGACTTAATTGCAAGAAAATAAAACTTAAGGGATCTCTCTATAATTTTCGAGTTTTGGGACTGTACTCAGGTTTAAAAATGATGTTTGGACATTTTAATAAAGTTTTAAGAGTTTTTAGATAAATAAAATCAACCTTTAAAAGCCCAAGGACTAGATTGTAAAATTTTAGGAGTTTAAGGGCTATTTTGTAATTTTCGAAACTGTACCAGGCCCTATTTTGAAAATTTGAAATTTTAAATCTTAAGGGACTGAAAATAACACATTTTAAGTGTATTCCAAAAATCCAAGTGTTTAGACTTAAGGACCAAAATACAATTTTCGGGACTTATGCGAGTCCATGCACCTAGAAATACTAATTTAACTATAACATAATTATATTTTGGACCCAAGTTTCAAATTTCATAACCATTGGACCCTAAAAGACTTAAAGGCAATTATTTCAAAATGGGCCAAAAATGAGATTTTTAAAAGTTAAGGGACCTATACTTATTTATTTTTAAAACTGTTTTAGTCCCAATATCCCACTCGACCTTAGTGACATTTTACAACTGGAATCACATTAAAATCCCTTCCGGGTTGTGAGTTCCAATTATTTTAAACTTGGGGACCGAAATGACAATTTTAACAAATTTGGGGCTAATGTAAGAATTTTATAAAAAATCAACCTCAAAACTTTAAAAACCTGAATCTCTAAACAATTTAGAGAATTTAGGAACCGACCTCATAATTTTTTAAGGTCGGGACATTTATTTATTCAATTTTTAACCCCAAAGAATTAGTTTTTACAAAACGGGGCTAATTGAAAATTTTCTTTTTACAAGGACCTAACTAGAATTATTTTTATTTTAAAGAAACAGCCCTAGACCCTCCGACTTTGGCTGTTTCTTTAAAATAAAAATAATTCGAGTTAGGTCCTTGTAAAAAGAAAATTTTCAATTAGCCCCGTTTTATAAAAACCAATTCTTTTGGGGTTAAAAATTGAATAAATAAATGTCCCTCGAGAGGGTCCATGGCTGTTTCTTTAAAATAAAAATAATTCGAGTTAGGTCATTGTAAAAAGAAAATTTTCAATTAGCCCCGTTTTGTAAAAACCAATTCTTTTGGGGTTAAAAATTGAATAAATAAATTATTATGAAATTTGAACCTTGGGTCCAAGATATAATTATGTTATAGTTAAATTAGTATTTCCAGGTGCATGGACTGTATAAGTCCTTGAAATTGTATTTTGGTCCTCAAGTTTAATCTTTTACAATTTGGTCCTCAATTTTTATTACTTTCCAAGCTCTAAACACTTGGATTTTTGGAATACACTTAAAATATGTTATTTCCAGTCCCTTAAGATTCAAAATTTCAAAATTTAAAATTAGGGTCTGGTACATTTTCGAAAATTGCAAAATAGCCCTTAAACTTCTAAAATTTTACAATCTAGTCCTTGGGCTTTTAAGGGTTGATTTTATTTATCTAAAAACTCTTAAAACTTTATTAAAATGTCAAAACATAATTTTTGAACCTGAGTTCAGTCCCACAAATTGAAAATTACAGAGGGGTCCCTTAAGTTTTATTTTCTTGCAATTAAATTCACCAACTTTCCATTTTTGCATTTTAAGTCCAAAAGTTGAATTTTAATCAATTATGCTCGACTTGTCCAGGTTATAAATCATTCAAAACATAGATTTAAAGAGTCATACAAATTTATATTATTCTCGTACAAAATTTCATCAAGTATAACAATAAAGTGTACATGTATGCCCTATTTTTTCGATAAATCGCATTTTTGAGCAACACTTGATGATTTTTCCAACTTGATACAAGAAAATAGCATGTAATACATAATATTTATCTCAAGTGCTCAAAATCAAAATACTACATGCATTTATTTTAAATAAAACACCTAGAAGTTGAAAGAATTTTTCCACCCACCTTGTTTGTTTGGTTGATTGGTGTAAAGTGATATGTCACTAAACCTTGAGGATTTTAATCTTCACTTAAGGAAGCCCCTAAGTCAATTAATACAAGGATTTGTTAGTTAGAAAATGAAAAATGGAACTAAGGAGGGAAAAAGAGGAGGAATAGGCCAAAGGTACCACACTTAACTTGTGTAGTTGAAAGTTGTAGTAAAAAATTGATAGTCTCTTAATAACTTGATCACCTCTTAACCAAAGCTCCAAGGTCAGCCCCTAATCAACTCAAATTTATAATTTTGGTGTTAAAATTCAAAATTAATAGGGAAGAACAAGAAGGTAATAAAATTTTCATTTCTTACCTTATAGTCCAATTTCTTCACAATTTTTCTTCAAGATGACAAGTCTCTTAATATCTTCAAAGGTCTTCTAGGTATACCTCAAAATCAAAAAAATCAAACTTAAATTAGAAGGTGAAAGAGGTGAGCTAGAAGGTATAAGAATAGATTGAAGAAGAAAATTTCTTACCTTGTGTAGTATATGGTTCGAATTTTTGTGAAGTTTAAGGAGGAAATTCTTGTATTTTTGATTAAGTGTTAAGAAGAAGAAGAAAATGTGTAGAGAGATGTAGGAGGATTTTTAGAGAGAGTTGAGAGGATCTTCAAGTTTTAGAGTTGGGAAGAATGAAAATTGAAACAAAATTTGATCCCCAATATGGCCATTTGGCCGTCCACGGGGACAGGGGTAATTTTTTTTTGTCTTGTTTGATTAGATGATAAGTTAGAGTAATAATTGAGGAAATTAGGGAGTAAGTAATACTTAGACAACTTTATTAGGGACAATTAGCCAAAATGCTAAGTTTAGGGGAATTTTTAAATTTGTCTTGTTTGACCAATTGGGTGGTTGAGATTGTAGGATTATTCTAAGATGTAGGTTTGAATTAATGGTGTAAAAATACACAAGATGAATGCACAAGTTGTACATGTACAAGAGTTGGGAGATATTTCTACACTTAAAATACCATCATGGCCGTCCCTTAAGGGGTATTTGGTAGTTCTATATATATATATATATATATATATATTCCCAAAATTGATGATAATAGATGAATAATATCAATCTCCAAAATAATTAGAGATTTCCTTGATCACTTATAAGTCTCATGATCATTTATTCTAAATCGAATTCTTAATTCTATAAGGTATAAATCTCTAAAATAAGTAGTCTCTTAAATTTCTAAGGTGACTAGTAAATACACAAGTAATAATAATGATGATCAACATGTAAGTCCAAGCGCTACGATAATCAGAGAGGGGTGAATAGATTATCTCCATCTTTTCGATTATGCCCTCTTTTTCAAATCAAATATGCCAAGACAAGAATAAAGGTGCGGAAAGTAAACAACACACGCCGATTTATAGAGCTTCACCCCACCTAGGGAGTACGTGCTCTACCACCCCAAAGATATCCAGGGATGGGTTTCGAAAAAGAAAAAGAATTTTATTAATTACAACAATTAATACAAATTCAACTTACAACACCTTGAAGAGTACCACACTCTTCTTCAACACCACCTTTGAGATTACCACAATCTCTCTTGAAGACTACCACAATCTCCAACGGCACCTTGTGAAGATTACCACAATCTTCAATCTTGAAGAATACCGAATTCTTCAACACCTTGACAAGAAGATTACCACAATCTTCTTACACTTAACACCTAGATCACCCAAGTGTGTTCTTACCACAAGAACACTCACAAGGATATCTTGTGTTGAATGATTACCCAAAAATTCAAGATTACAACTCGATAATGAATTATACAATTGAGTGCAAGTGTAATCAAGAATAGCCTAGACCTCAAGAATGTGAAAGTGATAAGCTAGGCAAATTACAACAAGAATAATGACAATATAAGACCAAATGTTTGCTTGAGTATTTCTTGTTGTGTTGTATTGTTCTCTCTTATTGTGTTGCTTCAATTCTTCATCTATTTATAGAAGATGTCTTGGACATGATAGGCTCCTCCTAGGAGATTGAAATCAGTAAAAAATTGCAAGACAAATGAAGAATATAGTCGTTATAAATCAATCCTACAAATTAGGGAAAAGTTGTCTCACGCACAACAGTTAGAATTTTTTGTCAAACATTAAAGCCGACAGTCGCGCACAAATAGACATTTGAAAATAAGAAATCACATTTACACAGGCGCCTACGGCCGATGGGGGTCCGACCGGCCGACCCCATGCCCGTACCGTCGAGCAAAACCAAAAAACGAGTCTAGGAAGTTTTGTTTTAAATTGCTCCCGGACACCGGCCGACGCCTCGGCGGGTTGGCGGCGCCACCGGCCGACGCTGGTCGACGGTCGACCATACCGGTCTACCACCTTGTTGACCGTCAACCAGCCTTTTTCAAAGAAATAGCTTATTCACTTGCTTTTTCACAACTTTCGTGCACGGGATGCCCTATATGGGAGACCGGCAGGTTGGCCTCAAAACAAAAGTGTTGTCCACTTTTATATCGAAAATAAACTTCAAGAAATACTCCAAAAATTGTAAAAACATTTTAGAACGATCGGGAGTATTAGGACAACATTTAGAGACATAGTTTTGATGTAAAAACTCATTGACACAAAATCATCAAAAGTGTTGTCCAATATTTTTGTCTAAAATAAACTTGAAGAAATACTCAGGAAAATTAGTAAAAAACAATTAAAATCATTTAGGAGTATTTGGAAAACATTTAAAAACATTGTTTTGGTGTAAAAACAAAATCATCAAAATCAAGATAAAACCACTTATCAAACAATCTCCTTTTTTGATGATTACAAACCAAAACAATTTACCAAAGTCAATTTTGAAAACAAAATAATTTTTCAGGTTAAAAATGAACTATCCGTTGTGAGTGACAACATTCCACGCAACATAATCATAAGGATGGGAGTATAGATTTTAAAAATATTTTTGCAAAAGCTCCCCATATCAACATGCACAACAAGAATAATGTAGAAGCAATCAACAAAAGCTAAAAGCTTAGCTTTTACATATTTGATCTTAAGTACAAGAGCTTATAAGCTCCCCGTCAACAAAACATCATTAGACAAGTATATAAATCCATAATTCAACAAATGGACTAAATATAATCCACAACTTACGGCTTTTAGAAACCATAGCTTATAGCTTCTTTCTCGAGCTTATTTTAGCTTTTATGAGCGAATAAGCTTATAACATGTTTATCCCCTTGGAATTATCAAAAGAATATTAACACGATAAAAACATCATATAATCATATCAAAGTGCGCAACTAAACCGATGTATCGAACTATTTTGAACATTGAAGCTTATAGACCAAATAGAGGAAAAAGTCGATCATACGACTTGTAGAAGCTTATGAAAACTCATTTGATTTGCAAAACATGATCTCTATAAATATATAAGACTTTTGAAATCGAGAGAATCATGTAGGTGATGAATGTTTTTCATTGAAACGTTTTTATCGAACACTTGGCGGGCAAGGCCAAAAATTGAAGATGATATATAAAGCCCTTGTAAATGTAATCAAGCCAAGTTTTTCATCACCAAAAGCAATTTTATAAATATCATTCATCAATAATCATCATGCTCAACACAAATATATAAGAATTGTATCAAGAGATACACATATAAGCCAAGTTCTCATGGTTCAACCCAATTGAGATAAGGGAGTAGAATTCTTACCATTTAATCGGTGAAGACGAGCAATGATGATGATATTCGAGCTAGATAATCCCCAAAATATGAATTTTATGCAACAAAACACATTTGAAGTGAATGTGTGTGAAAATGTCAAAGGGGTCGAAATAGAGAAGAAAAACACCAAAATGGCAAAAGTCCGGAAACAGAATCGATTTTAACCAAAAAGTCTCTTAGGGCGACCAGGTCCAGGGTATGGGCGGCCGGTCAAGCAGGTGGGCGGACTGGTCGGCCTGCACTGGCAGCCCACTCTATTCGACTTGTTTTGAAATTCAAATTTGATCCAAAAATCGATTTTTCGCCCCTAAGTTTTAAAAACGTGCAAAATGCAAACATAGACATCATTCAATATACATTATGTCATAATCAAGCTCGAAATGAGGTAAAATACTCGGCGGTGAATGATTAAAAATTCCACGAGTTATCCTTGAGACTAATTAAACATATCTCAAGTTTTTGTTAAACATGTAATCCCTTAGAAAAAGATATCGAATCTCAAGTCTATGGAATGTCGAGCATATAGACGCAAGACATATGGAATGTCAAGTCTATGGGAGTAATAAAAGTGAATGAACATACCTTGAATTTGTTTGTCGACCAATATGCCTTCATCAACCTTTGTCAATCTTTTCATGGTAGTCATAGAGGTTGAGATGGTTCTTTCTTCTTCAATGCCTCACTTCTTCTTTTGTATACTTTGAGTGTGGAATATAACCACTTTCTTGGCATTGTTGAACTTAAATTCCAATGAATAAATTAAGCCCCCTCTTCATGATCATCTTAAATACACCTTGTATCAACTTAGGAAACATCTTGCACAAAAATTCATTAGTAGCATCAAATCAACTCAAATTTGTACTAACAAGTAATCTTGCCCTTTTTGTTTTTTTAAAAAAAGAGTAGTATCAACTTTTCCTCTTGAAAAACCATTTAAAAAATAGCTAAGTCTATCAAAACCATACATGGGATGCTTGTTTTAAACAAAATAAGGCCTTTTATAAAAATCATTTTGGCCTATAAAAAATCTTTCAAACCCTAGGTTGTTTTACAAAGACTACTTCTAGAATAAAAACCATTTAGAAAATTGGATTTAACATCCATTTGGTAAAGCTTGAAATTTTCTTAAAATAAGAATGGGCAAGTAAAATGCAAATGGTCACAAAACATAGACGGGTGCAAGTGTCTTAACATAATCAATACCTTCTATTTGACAAGACCACCGAGCTACTAACCTTGCCTTGGCTATCAAACTTGTTCGAAATCTCAAAAAATTCTCGCAAAATCTTAACAAGGTATCTTGCACAAGAGTATAGCAATATCGAATAATGTAGACATTATAATAAGTAACAAATACTATGCTTTAAAGAAAATAATTAAGAGTTCAATAAAAACATGTAAGTTCAAATAAGCTTGTAGAAAGCTATATAAGGTATCTTTTGAAATATGAAAATACGAGAGTACATAGTTGAGACCTCATTTACAAGAATCATATGAACAAGAGCTTTGACATAAGCATCCAAGAATATGGCATTTATAAGTGCAATAAAATGCATAACTTTGTAGATCAATTGTTTTATCAAAACAAAATATAATCCTTTACAAATCTTGGATAAAATAAGCTATAAAAAAATCAAAACATCCTCTTAATGACACTAGTATAAAATAAGCACATAGGCATATGGCACAATATGTATCGAGTTTAAGAGATGAATAACAATAGTGAGCGTGCCTCGATAGTTCATGTTACTCTTGACATATTGTGATGTAGATGGCCATTTGTGATGATATATGAATCCTATACAATTCTTAAACAAGACTTACACAAAACAAAAATGATACAAGTGTAGGCAAAAATAATAAAAGATACCGCAAAAGTAAGCTCATGCCATAAAAATTCATAATAAATGATAAATCAATTAAGTCTAAGCAAATACACAAGAGTTTAATATAAGCATCATACAAGATCTTCTTTTCAAGGAATTTTTAAAAACACAAATATATATTGAAGACCTTAATTTTAAAAAAGAATATTTTGAAAACTCATTTTGAAAATATAGGCACAAATAAAGACATGCATAATAACTAAATAAAATACATATTTAAATAGGGAGATACGGTTTACCAAATACGCCATTTCCATGGGTTGTGCCGTTCCCCGTAGTTGATGATATCTTCCCTTTGAAAATCATCTTGTTGATGATGGCTTCTCCAATTGCTTCATCTACAAGCATTGTGGCCTTCCCATTTTTGAAAGTGTCTTTCTCTTGAAAATTCATTGTGATGATGTCTTCTCCTTTGATTAAACGAGATGGTAATTTGATGTCTCCTTGGCGGTATGAATTTTCTTCGATTATTATTTAGCCGGGTACCTAATATAACATTGTTTTGTGGTACCCTCAAGTGCTTGGGTCCTTCGGGATTAGTCTTGAGACTTTTAGGTCTCCAACAATAATTAGAGCTATTTCTAGCCCGACAATTATTTACCGTATGACCCTTTTTACCACAATAGAAGCATGTAATAATTCTAGAAGTGTAATGACCAACATGCTTAGAGACATGACTATTTTTCATATGATTAACAACATTAGGCTTATGGTCAAGTCCTTATTTCAATTTATCACAACTATGAATATCAACAATATCGGTCATTTTATCGGACTCAAGTTGGATTTTGATAAATCCTTTTTCATGCAATTAATATCCTCAACAAGAGTACTATTTTCTTTTTCAAGGTTTCTAACCTTATCAAGTGTGGTGGTGTGAGCACATGAAGTAAATAGACTATCCTTTTCATTTTTCAAACCATTGAATTCCTTTTTCAAATTTTTGTATTTAACAAGTAAGCTTTGGAATTCATTTCAAGGTCATCAAAATCATTTTGCAAATCACTATAATCATTTTGTATAACAATATCATAGGAAATAGAGGGTTTAAGACATACCTCGTTTTCTTCTTCGATGCCCATAAAACATTGTTCAACTACTTCATAGTTGGAAGTTGTAAAAAGTTTGTCCCTTAAATTTGACCTTGTATCCCTTTGAGAAGTAGATGCTTTTTAGTTGCTCCTATCATTTGCATATACTTCATGAATGGCTTCTAATTTTGCCATACTTCATGAGCCGATCGAATTCCTACAATACGATCATATTCCAAATTGGTAAGTGAACAATATAAATATTGAGAGCTTTACCATTTAAGTAGATGATTTCCTTTTCTTCATCATTGAGCTCCTTGAGAGCTTTGGAGATGTATGGTGTGTCTTTCATCGGAATGTATTCTCCATTGATGACGATATTCCAAATATCGAACCTCAACCTTGTAAATAGCATTCCATTCTTTCTTTCCAAAATGCAAAATTTTTCGAATCAAATCGAGGTGGCTTGGTGGTGGAGGTGCGGAAGGGTGAGCTTCATTCGTAGCCGACGATCGTTCCTCTTCACTCGCGATGTGAAACAAACTTGTCAAAGAGTTGGGCTTTGATACCGCTTGTAAGTTCAAGCGGCTACGATAATCTAGAGCTTCACCCCACCTAGGGACTACGTGCTCTACCACCCCAAAGATATCAGGGATGGATTTCGAAAAAGAAAAAGAATTTTATTAATTACCACAATTAATACAAATTCAACTTACAACACCTTGAAGATTACCACACTCTTCTTCAACACCACCTTTGAGATTACCACAATCTCTCTTGAAGATTACCACAATCTCCAACGGCACCTTGTGAAGATTACCACAATCTTCAATCTTGAAGAATACCGAATTCTTCAACACCTTGACAAGAGGATTACCACAATCTTCTTACACTTAACACCTAGATCACCCAAGTGTGTTCTTACCACAAGAACACTCACAAGGATATCTTGTGTTGAATGATTACCCAAAAATTCAATATTACAACTCGATAATGAATTATACAATTGAGTGCAAGTGTAATCAAGAATAGCCTAGACCTCAAGAATGTGAAAGTGATAAGCTAGGCAAATTACAACAAGAATAATGACAATATAAGACCAAATGTTTGCTTGAGTATTTCTTGTTGTGTTGTATTGTTCTCTCTTATTGTGTTGCTTCAATTCTTCATCTATTTATAGAAGATGTCTTGGACATGATAGGCTCATCCTAGGAGATTGAAATCAAAAAATTGCAAGACAAATGAAGAATATAGTGTTAGAAATCAATCCCACAAATTAGGGAAAAGTCATCACGCGGTTAACGGTTAGAAATTTTTGTCATCAAACATTAGGCGACCGGGTCGCGCACAAATAGACGCGTTTGAAAATAATAAATCACATTTACACAGGACGGCCGACCCCATGCCCAAATGTCGAGCAAAACCAAAAAACGAGTCCAGAAGTTCTGCTTTAAATTGCTCCCGCACACCGGTCGATGCCCGGCCGACCGGCCGACGCTTCACCGGCCGACCATACCGGTCTACCACCCGTTGACCGGTCAACTAGCCTTTTTTCAAAGAAATAGCTTATTCTTTGCTTTTTCACAACTTTCAGTGCACGGGATGCCCTATAGGGCGAATGTTTGGCCTCAAAACAAAAGTGTTGTCCAATTTTATATTGAAAATAAACTTCAAGAAATACTCCAAAAAATAGTAAAAATATTTTAGACCGATCGGGAGTATTAGGACAACATTTAGAGACATAGTTTTGATGTAAAACTCATTGACACAAAATCATCAAAAGTGTTGTCCAATATTTTTGTCTAAAATAAACTTGAAGAAATACTCTGGAAAATTAGTAAAAAACAATTTAAATCATGTAGGAGTATTTGGACAACATTTAAAAATATTGTTATGGTGTAAAAATAAAATCATCAAAATCAAGATAAAACCACTTATCAAACACAACCAAGTGATCATAAATGTGAAATAAAATTAATAAATGATTACGATCACAAGTAATAAATAAAAGAATTTAAATACAAAATATATTTATCATTAATATTTACTCGTCAAAGCGCGGTAGAATAGTCAAATAGTACAAAGACGATACGTGAGACAAGTACATGTTCGAATAAAAATCGAGGGCTTCACGAGTTGTTGCAATATTTATTTATTATATTTGTTTTTGAAATATTGGTATTTTCAAAAGTGTGAACAAATACTAATTAAGTTCGGACTAGAAACATGAATTATCTTGAATTGATCCACTCATCAACAACGGTGTTAAATTTGATGATTATTTGCTTAATTAAGAATAATCAACAACTCTAATTACTAATAAAATTAGTATATATATGATATAACTAAGGCAACTCAATCGAGAAAAAAAGAATAAGAAAAGAAAAGATATAAAATAAGATACAATTTTGGACAAATCAATCCAAATATTATCCTAACCAATACATGTTTTGGAGTTATCCAAAATTAACGAGTGCTTTAATTTGGTAAGTCAATTGCAAAAATCTTTAGTAACATAAATATTTTATTGGTTAATTATTTTTCGGTCATGATTGTATATGTTTTGAGATTTTAAAATTAAAAAATTCTATAATCAATCCTATAATTGTCCTATACAATCAATAAATTAAAAAATAATCATTACTATAAATACAATAATTATTTATTATTGTATTTATTCAATCTATAGATACCATCAACTATTGATTGAAATAATCTTAAAACTAAGCCTTTGGTAAAACAATTGAGAGTATCTATTTATATATTTTTTTTAACGAATTCGACTATGCTACACACAACGGATAATTAACAAGAAGTTTAACAAAAATTAAGGAAATCGTACCTTATGATTAAAGATTTGTCAATTTAGAAAAATGTATTAACTTAAAAAAAGACAATAATTGTCAATGGGAGTTTATTTTTTTAAAAAAATTTCCAAGGGTGAATAAGTTTATGATTGGACAACAATATATTACCTTATTTAAGAAAAACAACTAATTAAAATATTTACAAAACTAAAAATGGTAACAAATATTTGATTGTTTGAAAATTGTACATATCGATCTCTTTCATATCTTGATATGAGATTAATAAAACCAATCAAATTGACGTTAAATAAATGACATGATCAATCAATACTATAATTGTCCTATAAAATCAATCATATAATTACTTAATTGGTATCTCGTAATCAATTAGTATTTTTTTTTTTACGATTTATTAACTATAACTCTAGAAAACAATCATAGAATTGTTGGTGCTTTACTTTGGTAAATCAATAAATTAATAGTGAAAGATGAATAATCAATATCTAGCGACTAATGTATGTTTTGGAGTTATCCAAAATTAACGATGTTTTGCTTTGGTAAGTCAATAGAAAGATTTTCTCGTAATGAAAATAATGTGTTGTAACTCAATATATGATAATTGACAATTATATAGTCAACCAATGCCATTAAATAAATTGTTGTAAAATCATTTATATAATCATTTATATAGGATTAATCGATTGATGTTACATTTTAAAAGAAACTTCCCGATTAAAAATTCTCGGATTTTCAAACTTCCCAAAGTGTATTTTATCATTTCTTTTTATTGATGAGTAATTTACATCAATCCTTTGTTGATCAAAATGAGAAAACTCATGGGGTTTACATACATATATCTATTGAAAATAAATGACAAACAATGAATATTGATATCAAGTGTACTATTTTTATACTCTGTTTTCAATTATATCATGTTTAGGTTCATAAGTTTTTTAGTGGATTACTATGATATTCTTTGTAAAATTTATGTTAATACTATTAACTTAACATTTATATCAATGCCATAATAGTTCATTTTAATTTTTATTCACGATTTTTTCTACCATATTATTTCGAATAATACCTCAATTTACATTTTTGATTAACAATGTGAAGTATTCATTTTTCTCAACAAAGACAAGTACAATATAAAGATACATGTCTCTCAAATTATATATAATTATTTATAGAGAGGTGTATGAGAAAGAAAGAGATATATAAAACAATAATTTATAGACATGCATAAATTGAGGGATAATTTTGAGCAATTTGAATTAGACATTTAAGTTTATAGTTGAAAATATAAAATTGATAGATAATTTTTTGTTTTTTAATAATCTTACACGAATATTACTATTAAAATAAAGTAATAAATACCGGTTCATGTTAATAGATATTATAAAACAATAATATTAAAATAAAATATACGTGCAACACACGGGGTGAATTACTAGTATATATATATATATATTCACTAAATTACGTGTAAAAAGAATAAGATTCACAAATTAAAAGAAATTTGAATATGAATCTTTTTTACAAAAATAAATAAATAAAGATAAATGCTAAAGGAAAATGAAAAGTTGACACAGATGTAAAATCAAATCCAAAAGGAAAGCAGTCAAGTAATTAAAGTTGTGTGTTTTTGGTTCGAAATATATATATTTTTTTCATATTATTCTCTCGAAAAATAGAACAAAGCAGGACGAAAGATTAATCGACACCACCCGAAATAACTAAAGCCCAATCCTTTCACAAATTAAATTATAGTCAAACCTAAATATAAGTGGGCCAAGGTCCAAACTGTAGAGGCTAAAATGTCTTGTACATTTGCATTGATATGAGTACAAGTATTTATATTACAATACATATGAGTAATTTAGGTAATTACAACACAAGAATAATTGAATAATGTACTGAAAACGATTACAAAATATAGTGAGGAATATTCTGTTTCTTCAAACTTGATTCGATCTTGATTTCCTTTGATTGGATTTTTGATTTGCTTGAAGAGCAATTGGGCTGACTTTCCTCAATTACCTATTCACAAAAACTTATATGAGACCGTCTCACGGATCTACATCCGTGAGACGGAGCCCCAAACCCGCTACCCGCGTCCTCTACCCACAACCCGCGGAAATTACCCCCATTACCCAAACCATCGTTATTTCTCTCTGTTCTTTCTTCTCTCTCTTCAGACGTTTCATGGTGATTTTCTCCTTTCTTTTTCTCGTTTTTCTTTGCGATTTTTGGGCGTTTCTCTTCCTCTTTTTCATAGTGGTTCCAAGTTTGGCCTCCCTTCGACCAAGAATCAGGTACTTCTTAAATTTTTCTGCAGTTTTTTTCTTTCGTTTCTTTGGTTCTCTTCGAATTTAGGTATTTTCGAATTTTTTTTCTTCAAATTTTGCTTGAAAATATATGTTAGGGTTTAAAATTGAGCATTTATTTTCAGGTTTCTGTAGTCAGTATGTGAAGTAACATTGTGTTTTGATGTTTTGATGTTTCTGTATTTTTACATGACTAGTATCACTTTTGCCCTTAAAAGTATTACTTTTGGTCGTAAAAGTATCAGTTGTTGTAAACAAAGTATTGCATATGTTTTATTATGTTCTGTTTGGTTCTTGAGTTCAAATAATTCAAAAGTATCACATTTTACATACAAAGTATCACTTTTTTTATAAAAGGTATTATAAGTTTTTTTCCCAAATTTAATTTTATCACTCTTCCATATGTTTTTGCAGTGAAGTATAATGGCTCAAGAATCAACAATCGTCCATGTTACTGGGAAACGGAAATGATGGTATTATAAAGTGAAAGCGCGAAAGTCTATAGAAGATGAGAGATTAATGTGCAGTGTTTATTTTTGAGTATTCATGTGGTGCATCCTTCTTGTAAAGATATTTGTGGAGGTTTTTTGTAATGATACTTTGATAGTTTTTGTAATGAGAATGAGTGTATGAAAAAAAAATGCATTGTATAGTTTTTGTAGGTTGTGTGGATGGTACAAGTGCATATGGGAAAACATGTATACTTTTTGTTAACCCTGAACAACCACATGTGAAAAGTATCATTTTTTTTACTTAAGAGTATACCTTTTTGTGCTTAAAGTATCACTTTTCACTAACAAAGTATCACACGAATCTTGTGGCAGTTTTTGGTAATATTATTTGATTTTTCTGTAATGGGGACAAATGTCTCTAAAAAAAGATACATAGTGTGGTTTGTGTGGATGAGTATAAGTTTATATGGGAAATGATACTTTTTGTATATTTTTTGTTATGTGAACAACTGCAGGTAAAAAGTATCATTTTTTTACTTAAAAGTAACACTTTTTGTGCTTAAAGTATCACTTTTTACTAACAAAGTATCACACAAATCTTGTGGTAGTTTTTAGTAATATTACTTGATTTTTTCTATAATGGGGACAAGTGTCTCTCAAAAAAGATATTTAGTGTATTTTGTGTAGATGAGTATAAGTTTATATGGAAAATGATACTTGTGTATAATTTTTATTATGTGAAACAAATGCATGTGAAAAGTATCTTTTTTTAACTTAAAAGTATCACTTTTTGCGGTTAAAGTATAACTTTTTACAAACAAAGTATCACACGAATCTTGTGGCAATTTTTGTAACTATTACTTGATTTTTTTCAGAATGGGGACAATCGCAGTGAAAAATATCACTTTTTTACTTAACAATATCAATTTTTATGCTTAAAGTATCATTTTTTACTAACAGAGTATCACACGAATTTGGCCCAAAACTTCATTCACTAATTACAAAAGTATCAATTTAAAAAAATACAAAACAATAATATCAATGTAATACAAAAGTATTCAAACAATTACTAAAATAATTGAGGATTAGGGTTGGCCATTGTCAAGCTCTTTACGATTATCCATTTTTGGTGTCGATCAAGCTTTGATATTGTAAACAAGCGTGAGTTCCCAAGTCACTCCGAATATGTTTTTTCCGATTGCGACTGCGCGTTTGAGAATTAGCTCTGCAGGCGGGTTTATTTTTGGGTTGGAGCAACGATCCGAGCGAGAGAGATGAAGGGGTTGGAGCGTCGATCAGCGAGAGAGATGGAGAGAAACAATCACCGAGGTTTTATCTCTCTTGGGCTTCAATTCATATTTGGCTTCTGGGCCTTTTTCTCCAGCCGGGTTGGGTTGGGCGGTGGGCTTTCACTATTTGGGTGAAGTGGCGGGTTTGTGGAGCGGGTTTGATATTTGGAGCTCGCGTCTCACGGATCTAGATCCGTGAGACGGTCTCACAAGAGACCTCCCTTACCTATTTACCTTAACACAAACAAGTATAGAGTTTAAACGGGTTTAGTCCATTCAATTGATGATTCCACAAGGCTTTATAGAGTGGGCGAATAGCTAGGTAGGATATACTACTAAGGTGTCAATTGTATTGTATTTTATGTTTACGGGTCGTGGTCGACACGTGTATTACAGTGTCTAACATGAACACGACCCATTTAATTATTCGTGTAAGATATACAACACAAACAAGACATGTTTATAACACGGATAACCCGACACGATTACCGTATAATTTAAAGTTGACATAGAAAATGGAGGAAAAAACAAAATTACAAATAAAAAATACATTAAATTACTAGAAAATGCATTAAATAATTTGTCCTTCATCATATAATCAACAAAAACATTACAAAATATGAAAATAGTATGTCTCTATAAAATTAAATGGGTTAAATTGGTCAATCGTGTTGACACGTGGGTCGACTGACCTATTTATTTTCCGTGTTAATCATGTCCGACCCAATTTTGTGGGAACTGCTAAGAGTTGTACCAGAATCGCTAAATTCTTGTTAGGTTTGTGTCGTGTCACAAATTGACTCCCCTATACTACAATCATATTGTATCTAACCAATTGAAACGATTTTTTAGGGAAAAAGTTGGACCTTTTTGAGAATTGGTCCTCTAAATTGCCACCTTAATGTTTTAGTCATTTAACTCTTAAATTTCTAGATATCTAGTCCTTTAACTCAACAATTTTACTTTTGGTCCTATAACTTACAGATTTTAGAAATTTAGTCCTATAACTTAGCAATGATTAAATTTAGCTAATTTATTAAAAGGTTAGTACCCACACTTCATATTTTTATAGGGCCAAAATTAAAATAACTAAAATTACTATTTTAAAAATTAAATTAAATTATAAAAGCAATTAAAATTTAAATTAATTTGATTAATAACAAATTTAGATAAATAGAAATTTCTAAAACAATAAACGAATTTTAGGAAAATCAAAATAATTACATCAAATTCTTAAATTAAGAATAATTTGTCATATTTATATAATTAACCTTTGGTAAGGAGAATTATATCCAAGAAGTGGATCTAGACTAGTGTACAAGATGCATTTATTTTGAAGGTTAAAAAATTAATGCCTGAATTATTTTAAAAAATAATTAAATTAAAAATTGATTAATTATTTTAATTTAAAAAAGTTAAATGTTAATTAAAAATATTTAATTTTAAAAATAATATTTAATTAAGAAATTAATGCTTGAAGTCTTCTCATCAAAGATTAATTACGTAAATATAATACATAATTCTTAAAAGTTTTTACTAATCTAGTCTCTGATACCATTTTTAAGCACCAGGATAAATAATTTTGGAAAATTGAGGTAGAAAAAGTCTATTTTAAACTTAAAGGACCAAAACGCACAATGTCTTAACATATATGACCAAAAATAAACTAAAGATGTAACTTACAGGACCAGAAAGCTAAAAATGCAAATATATAGGACTAAATATCCAATTCAATATAAATTTCTGGATCAACCCCAAACCGCCAAGATAAAAAAGACCGAATCTCAAAATAGACTAATTTACAGGATGAAATTTCTCATTTTCACTTTTTTTTATTAATGATAATGGTCATGACAAAACAGAAACTAAATTAACATCTTTTTTTTTGTTTGCAATTCAACCGGCCTAGATAATTGCACTCAGCCCCTCATAAATTTAAATGTCTGAGAAGATGACCTACAAAATTATCTATAGAATTTGTATATACTATATTGGTCTGATTGCTGATTGAATGATAAATTAATTCATATATATATTCTTACTAACGTAATATCCTCTTTCAAATATAGTCTCAATGGCATACCCATATGTAACATATTCTTGATTGCAATTTATTCCACGGAGATATAAAACAACTAGATCATAACTACTAATAATAATAAGATGAAGAACAATCTAATAAAATCATCTAGCTACATACTACTAAACAAAACAAATTAAATCAAGAACAACGTGAAGGTGTTTGATCAGATCCCCCAAATTTCTGATCGGCGTTGGCGCATAAAGCCGTTGTGGGCTGGCCCTGATAAGTAAGGTCCAGCCCGAAAAACTCAATATCCTGGCACGGATACCTTTTACTGCACTTAACACTAACCGATGTCTCCGATGCTGAACTCCCCTTTATGTTTACGAATTTCACCCCTTTTATCTCCACGCTCGACTCCCCCTCTCTGCTACACGACCCGGGGGCAGTAGTACTGATCGATGATGATCGGATTGTCCACATTCTCAATCACAATATCCGCAAACGTGACGCCCGAAACGACGCTGCTGCACGAGGACGGGGCCCACGTCTTGATCCGCAGCCCGTTCTGGGTGCCGTTGAAGGTGCAGTTGCGGACGGTGATCTGGCTGACACCGGCCTCTTCCTCGTATTTGCCTAGGCTACCGATGCTGATCCCGTGGCCCGGGCCGCACGAGACCCCCGAGATGTTCACGTTGTTGGATCCCTCGCCGATGGAGATGCAGTCGTCTCCGGTGGATATGTAGGAATTGGTGATGGTTGTGTGGTTTGCGTCTCCGATGTGAATGCCGTCGGTGTTGGGGCTGTCTTCGGGGGCGGATATGTGGACGTTGTCGACGGTCACATTGTCGGATTCGTGGATTATGAGATGAAACATCTTGCTGTTGATTAAGTTTATTTGTTGGATTAAGGCGTTTTTCACGTAGTTTATCTTCAGCGTCTGTGCAAAGAACATACATATATATAGGAAAATGAAAACCATATATGTAGTACATTCTTACCGAGAAAAAAATATTACATGAAAAAAATAAAGTATAATTGCAAAAAAAAACGCATCAGATTTAATTTAGGCTAACTAAAATAAAACTAAGAGGTTTTGGGAATCTTGGGTTCGATCTCCACCATATCCACCCCTATAATGATTTCCCTCCCTTTTAGGATGGTACTAAAAAGAACTCGGAGATTTCTATAAGTTACAAAAACTTCCTTGAAATTTGAGTTTTTTCTTATATTTAGGGGTGACTGTAATATTTATATAAATTTGAAGGGGTTTTGAAGTATTTTTACTTATATACAAAACTAGCCCCGAGGTTTGAGCTTATAATAAAAAAACCAAGAAATTTTTAAAAATTACAAAAGTTTCCTTAATGTTTGATTATGTATTACACTTTTATCCTCTTTATAAATAAACAAATTTTAAATTCACCTTTTATATTTGAAAAAATATTACAATTACTTCATTACATTTAAGACATAATTAAAATTAGTGTTTTTTTGTAATTTAAAACTTTTCTAGATTTTTTCGTAATTACCCCAAACTTCAAGGGTAGTTTTTTTAATTACCCCTTTTACTTATAAAATTAAAAATATAAGATAGAATCAAACCTTAAGTGATTTTTGTAATTTTAAAACTTCTGAGCTTTTATTTTCTAATTAGCCCGAACCTCAGTAAGGTTTTATATTTATCCCCTAATTCACAAGGAAAAGACTAGGAATTTATAGTTGTATATATAAACACTTACAGTTGGAGGCAAGCTTTGGCATTTTGATATACCATGGCAACGAGACCAAGACGCGGCTCCATTTCCATCAAAAACGCCGTTTCCAGAAACCGTCAACCCATCCACCTCAAAAAACGTGATCCAGTAATCTTGACTATTTAGCGTTGGATCATTAGACGCTTTTACAATTCCATCAATATGAAACAGCGTTTCTCCATTGCATGGCCCGTTAAAATTCCCACTTTTCACCAAAAAAGTCCCTATTGGGACTGAAACCATCCCTCCATCAATTCCACAGGCTTTTTCCCATGCACTCGCAAAACCCTCAGTGCTATCCGTTTTTCCATCTGGAACTGCACCAAAATCAGTGACCACAAATTTTTTACTTTCAACATTCCAAATATTGGACAATATTATCAAGAAAAGATAAATCCATGGGTATAATGATGAGTACTCCATGTATTACGCACTAATTTCTGTGTATTATGCACTAATATCCGTACTGAAAAATGAAACCAGAAACAAGTTTATATATAGAGACGTGTAATTTGTCCCTTATTAAGAAAAGTAATTAATGTACGGATATTGCATGATTAAAGGTTTTAAGTAATTTTGATTTTATTGGGATTTATTGACGTTTTAAACTTGATAATGTAATCTAGCACATTTTGGGACGCCCTGGTTTACATGGAAATGTAATCTCAACCAATTAATGTTAACAAAATAATATATACAAATTAGGTAGTGGTAATATATTGTAATGTTTTAATTGATCGATATATATTGGCGTGGAGCTACTAAAAACTAATCATTATAGGAATATTCATTGCATTTTAACAAAAACTTAATTGGACAAGGACTTACCATTCATTTCTGATCTAATATCTCTTCCCTCTAATCCGCTGTTTATTAAATTTTCATTTGCATTATCTTTTGAAAATGCTCCAAAATCATGGGATGCCATATCTTTACCACATATATATACGTATATAGATCAATTGTTTACTTACCCTCCATCCTTCATTCTGATATTTTGAATTGTTCTCCACCCTTCGTTCTTATAAGTCATAATAACATACCTTTTTTTTTTTCTTTAAAAGATAACAGAATTGCAACATTAATATAAAACAAAATCAAATGAAAAATATAATTTGGTTTAATGTACATATACATTCTAGCTTAGAGCAAAATACAATAACACCTCCTAAAGAACTTGGCCGCCATAGGTAGTAGCATTTTCCCTGTGAATTTGACAAATTCACACTTTTTTTTAGAGAAAACTTCAATTTTATTAATGATTCAAATTAGATATTACAAGATCCTCTAACCACGAGGGGAAATTTTCAGACTCCCATACATAATGAGAAGGAAATGAAATGGAAATATTTTACGTATATACATAGAATTCAGTATTCAGGATTATTGGACTTGAACTAGTTATGAATATATTTATTCCGATTTCAAAAAAAAAAAAAAAAAAGGTATTCAGGATTATATGTATTCATATTTATCCAAAAGACTTTAAAATTCATTTAGGTTAAATAGTAAATACTTTATTTGAATTCAAATAACCAAAATTTTCATGTCCAATTTTTTTTTTGGTGTATTTATTATACTTGATTAATATTTATAACTTAAGTTACTAATTATTTTTTTTGTAAATAAGTATACTTTAAAATATTTCCGATTGAATAAAGAATCTAAAATCAAGATTTAGGTATAAATATATACTAAAAACTTTTTTTAATTAAAGACAATTTTAACCAAACGTTAAACTCAAATCCAATTCACAAGGTAAATTACGCAAGGACAAATTCAGGGGTCATTGTCTAAATGATTTTGCCCATCTAGTTACTGAAGCGTGAAATGGAGAGAAACAAAAAACAATATAGCCATAAAGGATTGATCATTTCAGGGACTTGTGTAAGATGAAGGGTGTTCTAAAAAATTGACTAAAATTGAATTACTGAAAATGTATGTACAAGACAATTAAATGACAACAAAGGACATTCCAAACATTTGATAAATAGTATTCCTTTGATGTCTCAAGTTTCTGGTTTCGGCAGACTAATTTTGGGCCCACATAACTATAGATGTCAATAAGGGCGGGCCTGAGCCTTAAGAGGCCCTAACCCTTAAGTGGCTAAGGCTAAAAAGCCCTGGACTTATAAGGGCTTGAAAATCTAAGCTCATTCACCCCTCTAACCTGTAGGGCTAGGGTTGGGCAGGGGGGCCCCTATGACTTTTTTTTTTTTTTACATTTTTATGAAGTTATTCCGTCTAAATTGAAACATTGCATCATGATGGAAAAATTAACTTGCGAATTACTTATTTTATAAAATAACGTCATGTAATTCTTAGATTCCATTTGGATTAAAATATTCAAAATTTGTCAGTTTTATTTTAGTAATCACATAGTCTATACCAAATATATTTTAGTTCTCTATGATTATTAATGTACTAAATAATATTTACCAATTACGTACCAACTTTAATTTTGTATTTACTAAGTTATTTAGCAAGACTAAATTATAAATGAGATCAAAGATCAAATTTGATAATTTGTTAAGATAAATGGTAATTGATAAATGAGATCAAATAATAGATTAATAATATTACAAGCATACGTTTTGAATATAAATATATTAAATACAAAAACTTATCGGGAAAAAAAAGCCCAAGCTACTAGATGGCCCTAGGGCCAATAGGGTTGGGCTAAAAAGCCCTCATGTTATAAGGGCCTATGAAATATAAGCCTAGCCCTTAGATTTTAAGGGTCGGGCTAGGAGGGTCGGCCCTCGTGGCCCGGCCCTTATTGACATCTCTACACATAACCCACGTCCCTAGGGTTGGAAGGAATGTAAATTGCGGAATGTGCCTTAACTAGGCTCGGGTTTATGATAAACCTTGTACACTTATGCACAACATGGACCCAATTCCTTTGTCCCTTCTAGTCTCCCTAAAGAAGTCGTTGGTTTCTAATAGGATTCAAACTCCTATCTTGTCGTTGGAAAGCAAGACAACATTGTTAATTCACGTGGTCAAACCAGGTTGAGATATGCCCAAAGGACTTCAAATCAAAACCTCAAGGATCTTGGGGCGGCCTCCTTACCACTAGGGCAAGGGCTCATTGGCATTGATATATACTATTCCTTTTCAACAAAAGTCAGTTCTTCACCCTGCTAATCAACAATCCAGGCTACCAAGCAGAGAACTATCCTGAGAAAACTCCCGTAAGAAAACAAAACCATTAGAGCCTAGAGGAGCTATTGTGACTGAACTCAGGAAATAACCGAAGCATAGGGAATGAGATAGGAAAACTCTTCTTCAGCGATCCAAATTGTGCCACAGTGAAAAAAAAAAAGTGCTTCAAAGATAGTATCCTGTACGGAAGTATGTTAGCCTACATGCAGTTGGGATATCCAGCATATTCGTATGTTAGCCTACATGCAGTTGGGATATCCACCATATTCGATAAGTTAGGACGTACGAATGTCACAACTCAATACCACGATGCAGAGGAAGCAATTCCACAAGGCAGTCGACGCCAGCAATAACTATAAATTACTACTAGAATATCAAATATCACCACAAAGAAAGACGCAGCGAAGAGTTTGTTTCCTCATTGGACCTATCTGAAATTAGTCATCATTCCGGACGTGCCAAAATACACACCGGGATACCCCTTTCATTAGAAACACAAAACAAACAATTTCCTTTCTCCAAGAGTGGGAGTACAATGTTAAAGTCACCATTTACATGCTATATCATTATAGTGATTAAACTAACAAAACAGCATTATCATGCACCATAACTTGAGAAAACTATTCTATACATTTCGTCGACCACCTGGTGAGTACAACACGATCTATGATTTGGAAAATGCCTCTTGAATCCTATTGCAATCAACCAAATAAGCAAAACCATAAGCCATGTTCTTCAAACTGGCTTCATGCAACTCCGATGATGAGGTTGCTGTTGCATCCGTTGAGAAGAAAACCCTAAACCCTCTAACAAATGCCTCTCTAGCCGTGGTCTCACAGCACAAGTTGGTCATAACCCCACTCACTATAACCTCCTTCACTCCCATCTCCTTCAGCCTCTCCTCTAAACCTGTACCTGGAGATACCAAAATACCCATATCCATATAATTGAACTCCAAATATTCTGAGAGCTATACACAAAGAACCACTTAATTTGCAAAATGTTAAAGCCAATTCTTATATTAAATAACAAATGGTTACCAAATGGGAAAGTACAGAGAGACAATACTTTACATGGTTCAATCAATTAAATCTATATCTAAGTGCAACAATGGAAAAATCTGTTATAATTTAAGATGTACAAATTGTGAAACCAAAATCAGAGAACTTTCTCTACAGTAAATCATAAAAATATCTCTCACCCATGTCTAATTCCTCCATACTTCTCTCAAAATTGGGCGTAAATGAGAGAGTTTCATGAATTTAGTCAGTGGCTCTAAAAGGTGTAGTGATGAACCTCACTGTAACTAGATAAAAATATTCTACCATATCAAACCACTGTACTAAACAGTTAGCCACAGTGTATCAACATTTGCAATTGTGTTTAACATTTAATAGGAGTGTTTAAAATGAGGCAATCAAACTCGATTTTTTCAAGCCGCAGGTCTTGTAGTTATAAATCAACTTATATTTAAATCCCCTGCATCCGATAAATAATAAGAGCTTCTTAATTCGAAGAAAATGAATTAAATCCCTGAATTGGAAAAATACCTCTGAAGGCACTGTAAGTGTTCTTAAGGATGACGGAGTCGGCCTCTGTTCGGTGCAAATCGGGGATGAGTTGCGACTCGAGGGTTCCGTCGAGGATGATGTCGCCGTTCCACCACTCGTAGAGCATGGAGTAGTCGTCGGGGGACTTGTGACAGTGGCGCGTGAAGAAAACCGGCAAGGAAGCGCGTCGGCAGAGGTCGATTGTGGCGTTGAGGGCCGGCAAAATGGGGCGGGCCATGGAGCCGAAGTGGTTCTGGATGTCGATCACCAACAAGGCGGCGGTTCTCGGGTCCGGATCCCTCATCCGGATCTCGAATTTCTTGTAGGAAGACATTTGGAAAATGGAGTAGTGATGTGAAGCTTGTAGATGTTCCCAGATAAACCAGTAAAGTGACCTCTAATCCTCTATCGTATTATACATTCACGCCAAAATAATAAGAGTTGGACCAAACCGTTGGAAGTAACTAGCAGTTATTGACAAGTTAGTAAAATATCCCAATAGTTGTTTTTCGGGTTGCGATTGAACCGAAACGAAGCCCGAACTTGACTCGTTTATTATCGAATATAACTCGAGCCTCAATTTATCGGATATATTGATGGCTACGAACTTTTCGAGCTTAATCGATTGAACCGAACCGAAGCCGAGCTTGACTCGTTTATTATCGAATAAAACTCAAGCCTCAATTTATCGGATACATTGATGGCTCACGAACTTTTCCGAGCTTAATCGATCTTAAACGAGTTTCAGTAAATATCAATTATAAATTAAATTATTCTTCAATTTACTATAAAAATAAAATTATATATCTAAAACATATAATATATCTATTAAAATGTTTAATTTTATTCAATCAAATAATTTTATTTAAATATTTTTTATTTATCATAAGTAAACGTATAAAAATTAAAATTAAAGTCAAATTATCAGTTCAATTTATACGGGCTTACTAACGAACCTACTCATGAGCTTACCAACGAGTTGTTTCACGAGCTAACAAAATCTAATATCTCCAAGTTTGAGTTTGATTCATTTATTTTAACGAGACTCATTAAACGAACTCAAACAAACTTTTATCAAGGGAACTACGAATAGCTCATGGCGCGGCTTGATTGATTCATTTCTTTCATGACTCTAGTTGTTTCATTTTATGGTGATTCATCATTTTCTCATTTTTCATTTTTTTTAAATAGAATAAAAATAAGTTTAATTCTATTTATTTATATTTGGATATATATGATGATGCATCAAATCTTGTATTCAAACGTTAAAACTAATAGTTACCACATCTATATAATATATACAAACAAGATAGTCCTATTTCTGGACTTTTCCGCCTAAAGTGTATTTCCATATATGGCAAGTCAGTTTTGGTAATTCATTAATATATGAACATTAATTGTCGTTTTAAATTCAAAATGCAACCATACTTTTGCAGCATTACTGCATTGATTACTATCATAGAAAATATATCATTCCTCCAAAATACACAAACCAATTAATTTCTGATTATTTTTTATTTCATTAAATATTGCTAAACTAACTCTTCATGTTTTCGATGTAGCATAATCAAAGAAATTCAAATGTTTGTTACATAAAAATGCATTGGGCAGCTGAAACATAATGGAATTGTCCGATAAATTACAAGTTGCATTGGGCAGCTGAAATTTGCCCTTGAAACCCAACATACATAAGAATATAAATAAGTCCACTCCCTCTTCCAAAACCTAACTCATTGTTTGCTATTATATAAAATCAAGATACAACTGCAAAATCAATATAATTGAAGATGAGGCTAATATAAATGAAGATGAGGCTACTGCAAAACGCCCTTATTTAGTTTAGTGAGAGACATGATCAATCCAAAAGCTGCAATGGTATTGGAACTTATGATAGCACATCAACCCAAAACTGCAGTAGGTATTGAATCTTCGGCTACCACACGTTTATATAGTACCTTCATATAAATACAACTCAGGTATTTTTTGTTTAGAATACATTTTTCATGGCACAAAGGAATGAACTTAACTTTGATTTTTCCTTTTTGCATATGTAATGACTTTTTTTCATTTCTTTAACCTATTTCTTAGGTACGGGTCAAGAATTGATCATGTGACAATCGAGCACCAACAAATTGATAATTCCAGCCAAATGAAGTACAAAACCATTATTGGTGAGTAAGTACATTTTGTTGGAACTTTTTGACTGAATTTCTCGAGAACAAATGAAATATTTTGTTTGCTAGAACATTTTATGTTACCTCCTTATGGATGATTGAATTCAAACTGTTTTTCTTCGTTTGATATTTTTATAGTCTTATGGATGATTCATGCACATTGGAATTTTAATTGCTATGATTGTTTACGAGTTACATTTCTATAAATTTTTAATTTTATATTTTTATTTAATTTCGTACCCTTTTTTTGCAGTATTTAAATTATAATTGTGTTGTAAATTAAAGGATTATACTTTCAGGGTTATTAGTGCAATGTCTTTTGGCTACTAATTAAAGGGACAAACAATTAAACTTGGGACGATGCTGAGGTATATTTTCTCTTTTATTTGTTTATCAATAGTTATAGTTTTTTGATTTATTTAATTTCTATTAATTTTGTGTAGATGAGCTCATTTGAGGAAGTTGTATGTGTTGAAGAAATGTAAGAAAGGTTCTGTGAGGTTTAACTCCTACGCCTGCTAAGGAATGAAGTGGAAGCCTAATGTAAAGAAAGAAAATGAATGAATTGCTTTTTGTGATGGAATTTTTTTATCTTATATTTTGATAGGGTAGTGAATTTAAGGATTATATCTATTTTTTTGTTAGATTTTTAATGATGTATAAATTTTTAAAATTAAATCATAATCTACTGGCAAAAAAAATATAAATTGAAACAAAAATACAATCGAATACAAAATTATAAAAACACATTAAATCAAATACAGAGTTGAAATCATAAAATCACATTAATTCCACATTAAATGACCATATGCATGTATTAATACCCAACAATACTTACATGCGTATACATAATAATTAGTATCAAAAATCGAACCCGCAACCATATTTCTTTGCACAAGGCAATCAATCGGTAAAATATTCAGATCATATATAATACAATATAGATCTGAATATTTCTTTGTTTCTTTCAAACATATACCAATCAAGTATAAATAAAACCTAAAGGATCGGTATAAAGCAGAAAAAGAAAACAATTAAGACTTTGCCCATAGTTTTTTCCCAGCTATGTTTTTTTATGGTATGTTGCAAAACATATTCACAGTGAACCATCAAATCATACTTTTTGCAAATAATTACCATTAAGAAATTGTAATTTTCCTTTCCCCAATCGAAACTTGAATGTCGAAAAATATCTTTAAAGATCTGATAAAACTGAACCATATTTATCGAAAATAAATATGGATTTAGGTTTTTTTTGCTACTGTAAAATATGTATAAAACGAATAAATTGAAACACCCTAAGCGTTGATATGAAAATATGATTTAAAAATTTGAAATAATCATAGGAATTGAAAATGTGATTAAAAAATCTTGATATAAGAAACAAATAGTGATAGAGAGAAAAGATAGGGAAATGAAGCATTTTTCTAGAAACTTAATATAAGAAACGAGTTCTTTTTTTCTTTTTATTATAAAATTCGTCTTTTATTTTTTATTTTAAGGATAAGTTCATGATATTGCAATGGGCCATAAACGATCTTATATATATAGATATAGTGATTATTAAATAATCTGGGCCTCTTTTGTTTTTGTGCATAAACAATTGAATTGTTGTCTAATTTTTATCACAAAAAAGCATGAATTGGTTAAGGACATGTCGGTAAAGGACATGCCAGAACTCAGACCCATATAAAGTTTTAGTCTTTCATGGTTGGAATAAGATAATTAATTTTAATCAATTTAACCAAATTACATTTTCATCATTTTTCTAATATTAGTTTGTTCTTTTCTTTAATTAACCTGTTGTATATAAATAATTTTGCAAAAATATTGATTTTCAAAGGTATTATATTGAAGATTCTATGAAAAGAATGTTATACCTACATCAATTTTCCATTTGTCTGATATCACAAACGGTGTGATATTTTACAATCATTAAAGAAATTTTCATTTAGTATATTTATTTCTATATATTTTCAAAAAATAACATTTTTTTCCTTCATGAAACTCATCATTGGAATAATCATTACGGAATACCGAAAACTATAATTTGTCCCAATTTTCACCATTTACAGTCCATGTGATCGTCCAGATTTACCAATTGTAAAGACCTTAAATTTTTGATATGTGAGGGTGATAATGATAATAAACTTATAGGTTCAATGACCTATATTGTATTGAAATTAGTATTTCAAAATTTATAATAATTTTATTTAGTAATGTATATCTATATAACTAAATTCCCCTTTATTTTTAAAATATTTTGTTTGTTTGTTTTGACAGAGAATAAATTGTTTGTTTTATGTATATAACTAGTGCTTTACCCATGCGATGCACGACAAGTGTAATATTGGACAATATGTGTTAGTCCAAGTGGCTACAATAATCTAGAGGGGGTGAATAGATTATTCCGATTTTTCGCAAATCACCCTCTTTTTCGAAATAACGAGTAAATAACAAAAATGTAAATGCGGAAAATAAACAACACTCGTTGATTTAAAGAGGTTCAACCCACCAGGGCCTAATCCTCTACCACCCCAAGATCTCAGGGATGGATTTCAAAAAGAAAAAAAGATTTTATTAATTTACCAAAAATTAATACAACACCTTGAGGATTACCACAACCCTCTTTCACCACTTTGAGGATTACCACAATCCTCTTTCACCACTTTGAGGATTACCACAATCCTCTTTCACCACCTTTGAAGATTACCACAACCTTCAACACCTATCACCTAGATCATCCAAGTGTATTCTTACCACAAGAATACTCACAAGGATGTCTTGTGTTGAATGATGACCAAAATCAAGATTACAACTCAATAATGATTGATACAATATGAGTACAAGTGTAATCAAGAATTGAAAGCCTAGACCTCAAATAAGTGCAAGTGAAAGTGCTTAAAGCTAATACAACAAGATATATGAAAGTGTTTGCTCAATTGCTCTTTTGCTTGTATATTGTGTGTTGTGTCTTGTTGTTTGAATGAAGCCTCTATTTATAGGATAGGTCTTGGCTTTGATTTTTGGACATTGGCTCCTCCTAGGGAGTGATTTCTTTGCAAAAGAAACCATTTAAAATCATCAATATAGCTGTTAGAAATCAATCCCACAAAATAGGGAAAAGTCATGCGAAAATGCAACGGATAGTTTCTTTGATAAACAAGGGGTTCGACCGGTGGTCGCGCAGAGATAAGGTTGAAATTGAATTTCGCGAATTTTAACACAGGGGGACCGGTCGAAGGGGGTGCGACGTCGCTTCTTAATGTGACCGGTTGCCGCTTGGACGTTTTTATTTAAACAGAGAAGTCCTGGAACAAAAATCCAACTTGCAGTGCAGTGCGTGTCGTCACGGCCGGCCGGTCGGCCGACCACACCGGCCGCCCACCGGGTCGGCCGGCCGCCCGCCTGCTTTTTTCTTACGTCCCATTTTCGGTTTCTTAGCTCAACTCAGTGCGGGTTGCCCTATAGGGCGGCCCGTCGAGCTGAAACAAATGTGTTGTCCAATGTTTTATTGAAAATAAACTCCAAGAAATACTCCGAAAAATAGTAAAAACATTTTAAGTTGATCGGAAATATTTAGACAACATTTAGGGACATAGTTTTGGTTTGAAAACATATTTGAACAAAATCGAACATAATCATCAAAATCATGATAAAAACATTTATCCGACAAACTCCCCTTTTTGATGATTACAAACCAAAACAATTTTCAAGAGGACGATTTGAAAAAGCAGAATAATTTTCCGGTTTATGAGTAAACTATCCGTTTAAAAACATTTTACAAAAGCTCCCCTATCAACAAGCACATTAATAAGAAATATTGCATAAGCTAGAAGCACAAGCTTTTACAAAACAACAACTCCATGAGCTTAGAAGCTTCCCTGTCACAAATACTTTATTATCCAAGCAAACAAGTTCATCAAGCACTTGAGTTGGACTAAAAATCACAACTTATGGCTTTTATGAGCCATAGCTTATAGCTTTTATTTCGAGCTTTTTATTAGCTTCTTTGAGCTAACGAGCCATTTTCCTGTTTCTCCCCTTTGGAATCATCAAAAAGAATGTTAGGATGATAAAAACATCATACAAGTATATCAAAGTGCGCCAAAGAGACAATTTATCAACCATTCGAGGAGATAAGCTTATAATCCGAAAAAAATGGGAGAAATGTATCATTAGATAGCCATAAGTTCGTTTAAGAGTCAAAACATGATCTCAATGAGTATATAGGACTTTTGGAAGCGAGAGAATCATGTAGAAGTTGAAATTTTCATTTTGACATTTCATCGAACACATTGTGGGCGTGAAAAATAACAAGAGTTGTATATAGCCCTTGTAAATGATCCAAGCCAAAAATTGCATCACCAATTCACATCAAACATCGTACAATACAACATAATAACTAAGCTCATCAAGATCATAAGCAAAAATATCAAGAAATATACAAGAAAGCCATAAACTCAATGGTTCAACCCATTTTAGCAAAGTAAGGAAAATTCTTACCATTTGATCGGAAAAGATGAGCAATGATGATGATCAACATGCTATATAAGGTCCAAGATATGAATTGAGTGCATGAAAATCAATTTTGAGTGAAAATTGTGTGCATTTGGCAAAGGGGACGAAAAATGGCAAAAAGAAGTGAAAATAACAAATCAAGACAGAATCTAACTTAAACCAAAATTTGGCTTAGGCGACCGTCGTGGTTGAGGGCGACCGGTCGACGTTGAGGCGACGGTTGCCCTCAACCTCTTCCCTTTGTTTTGTCAAATTTTTCAAAATTCGAATTTTCAACCAAAAATCCGATTTTTCATTTCGCCCTAAGTTTTAAAAATATGCAAAATGCAAACGTAGATCTCATTCAATATGCATTATGCCTAACCGAGCTCGTATTGACGCAAAAGTCTCGGAGGTTAGCGGTTTTGTGAAAATGTCCGCTAATTGATCTTGAGATGGTACAAACGATATCTCAATTTTTCGTTTTGAAACACAATCCCTTAGAAAATGATGTCGAATCTCAATATGTTTAATACGGTTATGATGAACCGGGTTTTGAGCAATATTAATAGCGGATATATTATCACAAAAGATAGTACGTTTTCAAAAGAGCATTTGTAATCCGCTAAGGTTTGTTTCATCCAAAGAAGTTGAGTACAACAAAATGCGGCGGAAATATATTCGGCCGGCCGTTGAAAGAGAAACACAGTTTTGCTTCTTTGAAAACCATGAAACTAGGCAATCGCTTAAAATTGACATGATCAGGAAGTACTTTTCCGATCATCAATATTACCCGCATAGTCGAATCACTATAACCTTTAAGAGAAAAATTTTCATTCTTTGGATAAAATAAACCATATTGAATAGTGCCTTTCAAATATCGAAAAATCCGTTTAACGACACTCATATGAGATTCTTTTGGATTGCTTTGAAAACGAGCACATAGTCATACGGCATGAAGAATGTCCGGTCTACTAGCGGTTAAATAAAGTAAACTACCAATCATACTCGATATTTGGATTCATCAACCGTCTTGCCTTTTTCATCTTTGTCAATTTTGACATTGGTTGCCATAGAGTCGAGCGGTTCTTCCTTCTTCAATGCCGAACTTCTTCAAAAGTTCTTTTGTATACTTTGATTGCGAAATATAAATACCTTCTTGGCATTGCTTAATTTGAAGTCCAAGGAAGAAATTTAGCTCCCCATCATACTCATCTCGAATTCACCTTGCATTAACTTGGAGAATTTCTTGCACAAAGATTCATTAGTAGCACCAAAGATAATATCATCAACATAAATTTGCACAAGTAAACAATCTTGCCCTTTTTCAAAAACAAAGAGTGTAGTATCAACTTTACCTCTTGTAAAACCATTTTGCAAAAGAAAAGAGCTAAGTCTATCATACCATGCACGGGGTGCTTGTTTTAAACCATACAAAGCCTTTTTAAGTTTAAAAACATCATTAGGCCTAGAAAAATTTTCAAACCCCGGAGGTTGTTTTACATAGACTTCTTCTTGAATAATACCATTTAAGAAAACGGATTTAACATCCATTTGGTAAAGTTTGAAATTTTTAAAGCAAGAATAGGCAAGCAAAATACGAATAGCTTCTAAACGTGCTACGGGTGCAAAAGTTTCATCATAGTCAATACCTTCTTCTTGACAATACCCTTGAGCTACTAACCTTGCCTTATTTCGAACAATGTTGCCTTGATCATCAAGTTTGTTCCAGGAAAACCCATTTTGTGCCAATAATGGTTTGAGAAGGAGGACAAGGTACCAATTCCCATACATCATTTCTTTCAAATTGATTCAACTCCTCTTGCATCTCTAGAAACCAATCCTCATCCTCAATAGCTTCTTTAGCATTTTTAGGCTCTTTTTGAGAAATTAGAGCTTTCTCGGCAAAGTTTCTTGAGTCATTACTTTATCAAGGGGATCACCAATAATAAGATCTTTTGGGTGATCTCCTTAAATTTCAATGCAACGGGAAGATCCGAGATATCACCTCTATCTTCTTGAGGACCATTTGAAGTGGAAGGTTGATCATTTGATGTAGACGGTTGATTATCAATTTGAACAATTTGTTCAATAATATCTTCCTCATCACTTTCATCATTAGGAATTCTTTCAACTCCCGAAGCTTCATTGAATTTAACATGGATGGATTCTTCAACAACTCCACTAGTCTTATTGTAAACCCGATATGCTTTGCTTTTTGTTGAATATCCCATAAATATCCCTTCATCGGCATTAGGATCAAGTTTGTCCAATTGATCCTTGGTATTCAAAATAAAGCATTTACAACCAAATATTTTGAAATAACTAATATTTGGAGTTCTACCTTTCCAAAGCTCATATGGAGTTTTATTCATTTTAGGACGAATATAAACTAGGTTAATGACATAGCAAGCGGTATTTACGGCCGGCCCAAAAATACTTTGGAAGTGAAAATTCATTGAGCATGGACCGACTCATTTCTTGTAATGTTCGATTTTTCCGTTCGGCTACTCCATTTTGTTGAGGTGTCCTTGGAGCCGAGAAATTATGAGCATATCCTTTGGTTTCACAAAATACTCTAAATTCACCGTCAAATTCTCCACCTCGATCGCTTCGAATAGACTTGATAGTATCTTCTTTTTCATTCTCAATAAGTCTACACAACTTAACAAACTCATTAACGGCATCGTTTTTATTGGTAAGAAAAAGAGCCCAAGTATATCTCGAATAATCATCGACTATAACAAAAGTGTAATGTTTTCCACTTAGACTAGCCGTACCAATATCCCCATACAAATCAAGGTGAAGCATTTGTAGGGGTTTGGTTGTGGAAATTTCATTTTTGGGCTTAAAACTACTTTTAACTAATTTGTTCTTTTGACAAGTGTCACATAAGCCAAGATTTTCAAAATTCAATTTGGGTAGTCCTTTCACATGTTGGTTATTGTAAATATTTTTCAAATCTTGTATCCAACATGTCCAAGTCGCCTATGCCATAAACTAGTTAAATCATTATTGGCGACTAAACAAGAAACATTTTGACTCACCAAATCACTTGTACAAATTTTGTAAAGATTGCCTTTTCTATTTGCTTCACAAATAATTTCACCATTTTTAAGAATAAGACATTTTTCTTTATTAAAGGAAACATCATATTTTGAATCACAAAGTTGGCTAACACTTATCAAATTAAACTTAAGCCCTTCAACTAATAGAACATTACTAAGAGAGAAAGAAGAGTTACCAATTTCTCCATTTCCAAGAATTTTTCCTTTGCCATTGCCGAACATGACCATACCCTCTTCTTGGAGCTTGATGTTGGTAAAAAGTTCTCTCCTCCCGGTCATATGGCGTGAACATCCGCTGTCCACGAGCCATTTCGAATCCTCCATGGTTGTTATAGCCCCTATTACCTCATTGTTTTCATCGTCTATAGCCATGAGACCGTGTTCGGTTTCTCCTTCCTCATCGGTTGTTTCGAGTAGTTCATCCCATGTTTTGACTTCCGCATTTAGAGCCTTCTTTTTTGTGAAAGGCTTCCTTTTCTTTTGCTCCTCTTCATCGAGCTTTGGGCAATCGGCAATGAAGTGCCCGGTTTTCCGTGATTTAAAGCAAGCATTATCTCTTGGTTTTCTTGCTTTATTTTTATTCACAAATTTTGCAAATTTTCGAACAAGTGCGGCCGTCTCCTCATCATCATCATCATTATCATAGTATACATTATTAGAAGAAGAAACAAGACCTTTAGGAATAATTTGCATACCCGATTGATTTGTGGATGGTTTGGAATTTTTCCTCTCCTTGAGATAGACTTCATAGATGAGTAGGTTTCAATAAGCTCATCAAACTTGAGTGTCTCAAGATTTTGTGCCTCCGTGATTGCCGTTATTTTTTCGGACCATGAGGGAAGTGCATTTAGTACCTTGGTCACCTTGTCTTCTTCGGAAATGACTTTGCCAGGGGGCCACAAGAGGATTGACAATATTGTCAAGCCTTTCCACCATTTTGGAGATGCTTTCGCCATCATACATGTTAAAGTTTTCAAGTCTTTAACAAGCATGGTCTTTCTTGCTTGCTTGACTTTCTTAGTCCCTTCATAGATTGTCTCCAATTTTTCCCAAACCTCATGTGCCGACCTTATGCCTCTTATGCGATTGTACTCGGTGGCGGTAAGAGAACAATGCAAAATATTTAAGGCTTTACCGTTTAGAGAAAAGCCTTTTTGTCGCTTTCATCAAACTCCTTGAAAGGTTTAGGAGCCAAGGTGCCATCCTCCGATTTCTTTGTTGGTTGATCAACTCCTTCAATGACCACATTCCAAATGTCGAACCCGCACTTGTAGGAAGCACTCCATACGGTCTTTCCAAAATGCGTAGTTGTTGGCGTCGAATAGTGGTGGCTTATTGGTAGAGGCGCCGGTGGTGAGATGAGCATCATTTGTAGCCATGGATCTTTCCTCTTTACTCGAACGAGCTAGACAAAGAGTTTGGCTCGATACCACTTGTTAGTCCAAGTGGCTACAATAATCTAGAGGGGGTGAATAGATTATTCCGATTTTTCGCAAATCACCCTCTTTTTCGAAACAACGAGTAAATAACAAAAATGTAAATGCGGAAAATAAACAACACTCGTTGATTTAAAGAGGTTCAACCCACCTAGGGCCTAATCCTCTACCACCCCAAGATATCTCAGGGATGGATTTCAAAAAGAAGAAAAAGATTTTATTAATTTACCAAAAATTAATACAACACCTTGAGGATTACCACAACCCTCTTTCACCACTTTGAGGATTACCACAATCCTCTTTCACCACTTTGAGGATTACCACAATCCTTTCACCACCTTGAGGATTACCACAACCCTCTTACAACACCTTTGAAGATTACCACAACCTTCAAACACCTATCACCTAGATCATCCAAGTGTATTCTTACCACAAGAATACTCACAAGGATGTCTTGTGTTGAATGATGACCAAAATCAAGATTACAACTCAATAATGATTGATACAATATGAGTACAAGTGTAATCAAGAATTGAAAGCCTAGACCTCAAATAAGTGCAAGTGAAAGTGCTTAAGCTAATACAACAAGATATATGAAAGTGTTTGCTCAATTGCTCTTTTGCTTGTATATTGTGTGTTGTGTCTTGTTGTTTGAATGAAGCCTCTATTTATAGAGAGGTCTTGGCTTTGATTTCCGTGACATTGGCTCCTCCTAGGGGAGTGATTTCTTTGCAAAAGAAACCATTTAAAATCATCAATATAGTGTTAGAAATCAATCCCACAAAATAGGGAAAAGTCATTCGAAAATGCTGCGGATAGTTTCTTTGATAAACAAGGGTTCGACCGGTCGGTGAGAGAGATAAGGTTGAAATTGAATTCTGCGAATTTTAACACGGGGGGACCGGTCGAAGTGGGGGTGGTCGTCGCTTCTTAGTCGTGACTCGGTTGCCCTTGAGCGTTTTTACGAAACAGAGAAGTGCGGAACAAAAAATCCAACTTGCAGTGTGTCGCCGGTCGGCCGGCCGACGGCCGACCACACCGGTCGCCCCACAGTCGGTCGACGGCCGCTCGCCCCTGTTTTTCTTACGCCCCATTTTTGTTTCTTAGCTCAACTCAGTACGGGTTGCCCTATAGGGCGACCGGTCGAACTGAAACAAATGTGTTGTCCAATGTTTTATTGAAAATAAACTCCAAGAAATACTCGAAAAATAGTAAAAACATTTTAAGTTGATCGGAAATATTTAGACAACATTTAGGGACATAGTTTTGGTTTGAAAACATATTTGAACAAAATCGAACATAATCATCAAAATCATGATAAAAACATTTATCTAACAATATGAAGTTTATTGTGTTTACGATATTTGGTCCATTGTGTTCGACCGTGTAGAATGGATGTTTATAAAATTTATTACACATTAATTAAAAATAGAAAATGTACAAACATCTACTCGAACAAATTAATATCTACAAATTTTGAAAAACTTCTTTGTACACCATGTTTTTGCGTCTGTTTGTTTTTGATTCATCTTTGCCACAGACTAATATTTTCAATCCCTTCCAATTGGTGACTCGTGAAACATCAACATGTAATTGACCATGATCAATCTTTGGATTCTTCAAGTACAAACCAACATTTGAGAGATTGGCCTTTATGGTCATTGCATAAGACACGATTAGAGAAATCGTCTACGTTGAAACTTAAATGGAATCACGAGGTCCGAGCGGTGTTAGTGTCATTCGCGGTATCAACACCTTATGACCTTCATGCGTTCTAGTGAGAATTTTAGCTTCAAGTACGTGTCTAAAGAGCCTCGTAATCACCAATCTATTCCCGTTACACAATCCGGTCGAGTGGTCCATGTTCTCAAGAGCATAATCGAGTCCCAACCTTCAAATGCACTCATGATTGGGAACGCGGAACATTTTATACCATTCAAAAATTCGGCGTATGAATATCATGCAAGAAATCAATATTAGATCTCGATTTACTCGTGCTATCGAGAGCTCAATAAGTCTGCCCCTCGAAGAATTTAAAGACATCATATATTGATTGATCGACTCAACAACATCAAGAGTCGATGCGAGTATCGCCCTATCTTTCAAATAAGTAGGATCATCAATGGCGTCTTTAAACATTGGATAAGTATTCTCTATAATTGTTGCAATTGGATCAGGATGATTCCAAAAGAATATCTTCCGGTATATCGATAGTGGCACAACCATCATTAGATCCTCCGATTGTTCCATCTCCGATGCTTGCTATCCACTACGAGAATTGGGCCAAATCGCATAATCATCTTCTGATTGAGTCTTTGAAGACACATATTTTTAGTCAATCTCGATGTATTGTACAATCTTTCCACGAATCACGATGCATTTATCGTGGCATTGACTACATCCTGTCGACTTTCCTTGGTATAACATGCGATATCATGCCTCAAGTCACCCCGAACACAACAATTTTCCTCCAAAAGGTTTTGATTCATTTCGTAGGTTAATTAATTTCAAAAGACCTTTCAAAGTTTCATTCACGACTTCAAAACAATGCTTGTGCATCATTCGGGCTTCATCTCATATTATAAGTTTAGAACGAATAATCACTCGACAAGCGGAGTCCCCTGTTTGATATTGCAAGTTAACTCTTGATTTGGGTTTAAAGGAATAACAAAACGGGAATGGGCGATCCTTCCACCAGGCAAAGCAATAGGGACGCTATTCCACTCGATGCCACGTTCAACACAATTTCTCCTTTCGATCTCAAAGCCGCAGATAAAGCCCTCCACAAAAATATTTTGCATGTTCCCCATATCCGTATACAAAGAACATACCACCTTTATTTGATTCCACATTTGTCATGATTTTAGAGTAAACATTTTTTTGTTCCTCATTGAGTCCGGAAATGAGGTTCTTGTGCTCTACCAAAAGAGCCTTACGATAATAACACAACTCATCGTATATCAATCTATTTTGGCTATTCCCGGTATTGTCGGCACCGAGGAAAGGGCATCATATCAAAATCACGTAGACTCATGCCACGACTTCTCAATATTCTTTCAATCTCCAACAAAGCAAGATTTTTTATCTCGTTCTCACTCACCAATTCTGCAAGAGAAATAATAAGACATTGAATAAATAATAAGATATATAAAATAATGTTATTAGAAATAAAAATATGATATTTACCATATAATAATAATACCCTCATGATGGAGAAGACGTCGCCGTCTATGTAGATATATTCGAAAGATATTGCCAACACTTGTCCCATACTACTTCGTCGCTCAAAGATTTGATGATAGCAACGACGCAAAAAGACCACGAGACTCTGCGGAGGCCCAATGGCTCCCGGTGATTGCATATTCTCTATCATCTTCTAACATACCAAGAGCATAGCAAAGCGTCATGGGTGCGAAGCATCGAGTACCATTGACCTTCTTGTAGTCATCATTACACGTAGCCCCACGGACAATTTTAAGAAGACACCGCAAATAGTACATATCACCCCAAAGAGGGAGGGACGAAAAACAACGACCTATTGATTTCCCCATTTTCTTGGCATCCACTTCTGAGTTCTTTCTTCCATGTGAATTCGATTGGGGCTTCAACATAGGTTAGCTCACGGGCCGGGATATATTTTGTTTGCTTCCATCCATGCTAAAAACATGTTCTCCTTAATCGAATCTTTACTAAGCACATCGTCTATTCGTTCGTTATCATCGAAAATAACAACTCTGCTCATTCGGAAGATGGAAGTCGAGTCGTTCGACTAAAAGATATTTGTATTGAATCTCAAACCCTAATAACCTCCACGCAACTTCACATGACGATATATATCTACAATCATAAAACGTCTTGACTTCATCAACGGTTTTCCCGAGTCCTCATCATTGGTGCTTGTATAAAACGACGACTGTCACGCGATCATTTCCTTTGTTGACATACTTGAATAGGTACTTAATAGATCTTGCCTAGTTACACCATTCCACATTTATGTGAGCTCCATATTTGAGTAACAACCGACGATTATGAGGCACCACATATATCTGTTTTCAAGGACACCATTTTTTTCAATTACTCTTCCATCATTCCTACGTCTATAACGCGAGATAACCTTCTTCATCAGTAGTAGTCGCATCCACAAATTTTTGGGAAAATGTTTAGTGCAACGACCATTGGCCATACAGGAGAGTTTTTCCGACATCACCACATGGACCATGAATCATATGATCCTTTACTACATCATAATAGCATGGATCGGTTATCTCGTCGTAGGTAATTGGTGATATGATTCGATCGATGTCATCTGCGAGTTAGATATTTGTCTTCCTTCGCTGTAAACAACAATATATGTGCATGAGCCAAGCCACGCTTTTGAAATTCTATCGTATAGATAATCGCAATATAATAATAAAAAATAATAATAAGAATTTGAGACAATAAACTAATTAAATGAATATTAACTATATCATACAAAATATATTAAAAAAACAAATACTAACTTTGCATTTACTTTCCCCAAATAATTTATTTTTTGAAGGTCTTTAATCAAAGAATCTAACTTCATTTTAAAGACTCTGCAGGACAATATCCCGGACGATCTTGAGGATTTAGATTCTTTTTCTAGAGAAAACGAATGATCTCGGCCATTTGGGATTGCAAGTAAATGTTATAAACAAACGGGTAACCCGCCCAATGACATATAGCCATTGCATCTTGATAATTACAGTATCATATATCGAGCACCTCGGTGAAACTTGAAGGTAATATGATGCGTTTCCCAGTACTCGGATCAATGTCACCACGCAAAACAACATCATCAATCCTTTATATATATCACAACGCAGACTTTTCTCGATTCAAACGGATATATTTCAATCGAGCGGACTCGACCATTGTGTATGCATCGACAACAAACTATTGAAACAATCTCGAGAAGACAAAATAGTAGCCGATTCATGCTCTCTATCGTATAGTGCAGACGCAAAGTATTCACGCACACTAATTGTTCTTCTAGCTGGGTACTATTAGTCTTATTTATTGAAAATGGTATATCTTATCTAAAACCATCCTCACCATACGGTAATAATAATGGATATTGTAAGGCCAAATAAGAGGCATTCAATTCATTTATCCGCTACAAAAGTCCAGATCTTGTTTCAACGACAATATCCCGATTGCCTAAAGCACGATCAAAATCACCAACAATCAAAGCGGCGACTTCACTATTCGTTGGCATATTATATCTCCTAGCATCCGTACTCTTCTACCAATTAAACGTAATTTTACGTCCGAATATCCATGTTCTCGACTATTTTCTTTTGCCATTCAAAAAGATTTTACCAACACATTGTTCTCATCCAACATTCTCTTCAATTCAGACACTATAACCGTGCAAATTATTGGTATCACTCCTTGCCTACAAAATTAAACATTTTTTATAAAAATTAAATAAAATTGCGTTTAACAATTTGAACAATATAATAATAAAGAGACACAAAATAATAATTAAAAATACAAACCTGTGAATTCAATCTATGACTTATTTCATTCTCCTTATCGTATATGTATAGTTGAGCGAATTTGGGGGTTGATCCATCCAGAGGCAACAAACTTCCAATCGGTGGTAATTTTGATGTACATTCGAAAAATCGGAGGACCTCGACCTTTATTTACATCTGTGTCAATTTTTCCTCCCATATATGTAAAACAAAACATATTGTTATAAGATCGTATATTCTCTTGAAAGTGTTTGCTTTTATTTCCATTTCCAAACAATAGATCTTCAAGAACACTTGGTGGTGGTTTGATTGGCGGAAGTTGAATATTTCCGTGGCCACAACACAAAGAGTAGCGAGACTTTGATTTTGGATAGGAGGATAGTCTTTCTTCTAACCAAAATAATGCTACACAAAATTCATATTTATAACTCGCGTCTCCTATATCCCAATACTCGAAAAATTAAAATTTGCTTCAATTAATAGAACTATATAAAATAATATTAATATACGCATAAATGGAATGAACATATATAAAAAAATTCACTAACCGGCATTTGAAGGATTTAATACTTCACTGAAATCAATCTCAGTTATGTTAAAACTAGAATTTTCATTGGTTGTCGGCTCATTAGAAGTCACATGGGCTTCATTTGGTTGATTTTCAGTAAAATCAGTTATTACAGTTTCTTTCGAACTCATCAAAGTGGGTGTCTCGGAAGTACAATAATTGGATACGTCATGATTAATAATATTTTGCCGAGAAAGTAATCTTGTGTCCGAAACTATTATCATTTTTCAAAAATTAATGAATTATTATAATGAAATATAAGAGTATATTTCTTAATTGTTTATAAAAAACAAAATTAAAAATATTTTGAACATACCGTTTGTTATATCACTTAGTGGACTGTTGGATAATGGATAAACCATTGTACTTGATGAGCCATTTTCAAAAGACGTCCTTTTAGATATTGTTATATTTCTTGAAAAATAAATATAAAATTAAAATGTAATAAAATGATTATATATCAAATTAAACAATAATAAAACCTATATACATAAAAATTAAATAATAAAATTTGAATTTATTATTCCAATAATAAATATAATAATAAAAATAATAATAATTGTAGTAATAATATTTCACAATAATGAGTATAATAATAATATTTATAATAATGATAAGAATTATAAAATCTTTTAGTTTAAACAAAATCAAATAATAAATAATAATAATATAATAAGGAAAATTATTTAATACGAAAACTTAATAATTAATAAACAATAATAATAATCTATATAATACATATATTTATATTTGAATTTTATTATTTGATATTTTGGATAACATATAATAATAATAATATAAATATTAATAATATTAATAATATCAATATTTATATTTGGGCCCAATTCAAATTACAAATTAATCTAATTAACAAAAAAACCCATTTAAAATTCAATCCAATTTAACAAAAAAGCCCACACATAATTCGAGCCCAATAAGAGATTAAATCAGATTTTTATACTTGTTGTCTTGCATTTCAATCCAACGACCGATAATACGACACGTGTCCAAAATCTAACCATTGATTTTATTTCTCGGAATGTTGTAAGCTTATCCTGTAAGCTACCCAACCCACCCAAACCCAGCCACACCCACAACACCCACCAACCCACCCACACCCACCAACCCACCGATTCACTACCCACTCCCACCTAACCCACCGATTCACTCCTACACTTCACTCGCACGTAACCCTAATTCTCACCATCTCTCTAACTCTCTCATTTCTCAAATCGCCATTTTTGTGCTTTGTGAAATCGAGTTTTGCTTTTCTTGTTTACATTTCGCCGATCTTGTATGTCATTTTGAGGTGCACATCCTTGATTTTCATTTTTGACATATCTTGAAATGAGTGCAATTTTTTTTTGATTTCAAAAAATCGGCAGAACTTAAAAAAATATTTGAAATCTTCATAACATTTTGAAGTTAGATTTCAAAATGCCAAAAGGGTTTGAACATATAAATCATAGAAAGATCTTGTTTTTGAGTATTTTTTTTTTGAAAAATCGTGAGATAAATTAATTTTTTTTTTTTTGAAATCCTTTAAATCATTTTGAAATAGTTTTTCAAAATGAGTAAAGGATGTCAAACAAAAAAAAACGTGGAAAATACTACTACGAAGTATTTTCCCATTATTCGACATTTTCGTATTTTCAAGTTATTTTTCAGTATATTTTGTTTAAATACTTACAAAAAATAATTTCGTTAAACCGCATATCAAAATATTATTTTTGTATTTTTGTTATGTTAAATTCGTGTGAAAACTTTATAATTTTTCTATATTTTTGGTATAAATATTTGCGAGAAAACATACGATTAAATCGTAGATCTAACTATTTTTTGTATTTTTGATATGTTATATTTCGTCGAGAAAATTTCATAATTTTTCTTTTTATTTTTGTATAAATATTTACCGAAATAATACATTTTTGTGTAGATCGAAAAATTTATGAGATTCGAAGTTTTATTTAAAAATACAAATTTAAAAATGTTATATACCTTTTTTATTTTGGTAAATAAAAATTATAACCTTTTATTTTGCTATTATTTTTATATATTTATATTTTTAAATACTTCACTATTAAAAAAAGCTATACGACTTTTGTAAAAAATATTGGATTTTTTTAATCGATTTAGGGTTTTCTTAAAAATAAAAGAACATGCTAAAAATTTCGACAATTTTTTTTCGCAAATATATTTTTACGCATTTTCTAATTTTATTTTAAATACGATTTTGAAGAAAGAAATATCCTATTTTGAAGAAAGAAATATCCTATTTAATACGATTTTAGTAGCAAATAAGTATTTTTTCTTATTTTTAAGTTATTTTGTGATTTTTCTCTGTCTTTTATTTTACTAACAAATAATTTTTCTTGGTTTGATTATAAAATCCAATTTCTACTATGAAGACCATACAAAATAGATATGAAGGGAGACTCGGATATGTCCAGAAAAAGATAAGTTTCGGTTTATATTATCCTTTTTTATGATTTTTGTCTTATATTTGGCTAGTAATTAGTTGCTTAAATATCTCTATTAAACGATTTCCAAAAACAATATCGGTATTAATATATTAAAAAATAGTATACTTTCTTTATTATTTACTCGAATCTTTGTAACTACAAAATGGGGATTATTTTTCTAACAAATGATTTTTATGTTATTTTTCGTAAATATATCATTACCATTTGAGGAGATAACAAACAATAGAACGGCATTGAACAATGAGACTAAAACAATCCCGTATAAAAGATAAGTTTTTAGACCTGGTGTACTGTTTTTTGTTTGAGATGATCCATACCATTCTTGTTAAAAAAATCTTTGCCATTTTTATTAACTTAAAATTCACTAGGACCAATTTAAAAACATAATTGTTTTCGGCATTATTACTCTGAAAATTTTCAAAGGAACAGAAAATTATATGCAGTGTTGTTTTTTGGTAAACTATTGTGAAGATAAAATTGTTTTAACTATTGTTGCATTATCACATCCAATAATACAATTAAAATAAATGCAATGAATCATATTAATCTATATATATATATACAATTAGAAATGATATATAGAAAACTAATATGCAAAAAGAAAAGATATTTACTAAATGACTTTGAAACATAAACCATATATCACCTTGGTCGGTATACGGTAGAAATGTTTCTTTTATTGCTAATTATATTGTGACCGAAAAGCTTCCTCATTGTGATGATCGACCTCTATGAACTTAATCAATGTTGGCTTGAACTTTTCGACTTTTTGTAAGATGGATGATAATGTAATGTTGTGCTAAGTTCGAGGACTATTTATACATTTGAACTATTTGTGGTTTTCGTAAAATAGGCATGTGAATGATTTGAGATATAATCCTATTTTAAAACCGATTTGTATAAAATCGTATAATGAAAAATTTATAGAATAAAGTTTGACTTAAGAATTATATTAGACATGTGAATTATTGGAGATATAATCCTCTTTTAAGTTGTTTATTTAAAGTAAAAAAGAAATCTTATAAAATAAAATATAAGAAAATAATTTCCTAAATAATAAATCTTTAATCGATAAAATACATTTATCTTTTATTTTACATTAATTTTAGATATATTTTGATAATTAGGATTTTTAAAATAAATAGTAAATAAGAAAAAAACACAATGTCTTTAAAATACATTAAGTAAATTTCAGATTTATAATTACAAAGTAATTAAAAAACAAATTTTTAAAAAAATTATAAAATCCAAATATTTTATGGACCAATACAGTTCTCACAAACAAACTGAAAATTAAAAAAATTTGATTATAAATATTGTCAATTTATTATAAGTTTACCAATATAAAAAATCGAAGCAATGTAAAAAAAATTTAGACTACTTAATAAAATTAAAATCAAAATCCATAAATGTAAATGCAAAAATAATATTCATAATTGGGTAACTAACCCAATAAACCAAATAAAAATAATTGTTCCAAAATAATAAAAAGAAAAGCGCATCCTATCGGAAATCTAGCAATAAACTATTTAACAAAAACTATCAAAATTTGATAAAAAAAAGCTATCCAATAACTATCTAAATCACTCAACATCTCTCTTCTCATCTTTGATCTTGATAACACTTTTTAACTTCATTGACATTGTTGATGAAGAGAAATCCTCATTCAATCTACGTTTGCAAAAAGGAGATTCGGGCGTAGAGAGGATCTCTTTTTAAGGTTCTTGATTGGTGTATTGACCTCAGATTCCGAGGAAGATTTTTCCTACAAAAATAGAATAATAATTAAATCATGGTTTATTTTTGATAATTTCAGAATATTAATATTATTTATATCAAAAATAAAACCTTATCATCACCAACATCATCCGATGTAGCCTCGACAAAAAATCGATTCTGTACATCCAAGTAAATTTAAAATTTTTAAATTATTTGTCCATAAAAATATTAGAAAAATGCAAAAATAAATTACGACTCTCAAGATTAATTACACCATACTTCCAAATTAAATCGGGATCTGTTGACATCTTAGAAACGGAAAATATTCCGGAGTAATTATGTTGCTTCTCGATTTTATATGAACTTTGAAAAGATTTCTTATTAATGAAACACGATAGCTCAGGGGGTAACTCTCGCCTCCACGCTACAATTTTTGATAAAAACATATGTAATTAATATTTCAAACAAATTTTAAAAAATTGTATAAAGTAAATAAATGATGAAAAAATACTTAAATTATACCTCAAGATGCTCCTTCCTCAAATCGAACACGACTTCCGATTAATTTTTCCAAATCCCTATCCCAACAAAGCAAGGTGGCGATAGCGGATTCATCAACCACTTGAACATGTGCCATGTACCTATTGTAGCAAGAAATAGTAAGGAGAATTGGAATACCTTGAGGATTTGCTTGAATAACTTGAGAATATTTTGTAGGTTATAGTTCGAATAATAACTTGAATGTTCGTGGTTCGAGGTAATCAAGGTAACCTTTTCTCAAAGTGATTCCTCGGCCTTTTATAGTGAACTTTCAAAAATCGCCCGTTGAAGAGATAAGTGATTTTCAAAACTCACTTATGTTCGTTGGCTTGTCTTGTTGCGATCCTTGATATTGACATTTCCTCATATTAAATGAGCATTCAACTTTTAGTCGTTCGACAAGGTGCGATCTTCCCATTGGTTTATTCCTTTTGCACACTTCTCGGGATGAGCACTTTAAGACATGGCAACATGGAAGTATTACTTGTTTAGGTAATATTCTTGACTTCTATGCAACGGATTCTTTTCGATTAACTCCTCTTTGTAGCTGCCTTTTCCCCAGGTGACTTGAGTCCGCTGCTCCAATGATTGATGACTCATCTGTCACTTCAACTTGACTTGGCTTCTTGAGTTGACTTTATGGCACTTCACACGGTAGTATCTTAGCTGATACTCCTTGATCGAGTTCTTAACTTCTCCTCCTTGCCATACTCGGTTGTTCCACAATGAGTCTTCATTTTAGTCTTGATTGACTTTTTGTATATCCAGGCATGGTGACTTGACATTTCGGCTAAAATCAGTCTATCTATTATAATACAAATTACAAGGAAAATGGGGTGCCAACTTTCTAGTCTAATTTTTACATGGCATTCATCAAAATCTAATAAATAAATTTCCCAATAATTTCCCCCTTTTTGATGATGCCAAAACTTAAAACATGCAAACAAAATGTAAATAGCAAAGATACATACAGACAATGTAGAAACAAAGAATGTATGCGTGGAATCGATCATAACATTCTTGTCCTTTACACAACTATTTACAATGTGTATCAGAGCAAACATATCATTCTATATCTACGCAAAAATATAGAAATTGCATAACTTTTATTCATCGTACATGGAAGACTTACATATATATGTATTTAAAATAGTAAAATACATGAAGGGGTGGACAACAACACTTCATCGCCTTCATTGACTCTTTTTTCTTCTTCAACTTTGTCGTCCCCTGGTATCTTTCTCTTCTTTTCTTCTTGACTACCTTCTTTTTCTCGTAGGTTCTTCTAGCGACTTTGTCTTTTCTCTTTCTTTATTGTCTTCGTTGACTCTCTTCCCACAGCTCATCTTGTCTCTTATTCTTTTCTTCAATCCTTTTTACATATTCAACATTCTTCCTCGCCACTTCCATGTTGGCTACTACATCATACCCCCAATAGATCCCTCATTTCTTTCATGGATCTATGTATTCGATGTTTTTGGGTAGAGGTCAGGTGCGAAACCTCTTTCTCGACTTCTTATTCCTCTTCATCTTGGCGTGTATTGTCTTTGGAGCCTTCTTCTTTCCAGCAGAGTGGTGTTAGTAGTCTCTGCTGCTGTTCTTCGCACAACTTGAGGCCTTTTTCCCAATACAAGTCCCGGCTTGGGCCGTTGACATGCCTTCGAAGTATCCTTTGGATTCGAGCATTTTGAATTCATCAACGATCTAGGCTCGTTTCGACGCCGTACGAAATAACATCGGTGTCTCTTCCTACCGGAATGACTCGTATTGTTTCAATATGTCCATAGCACGGGCATCCATTTTTCTTTCGACCTCCTTCATCTCTGCTTCTTTCTCTTCTCGGACATAGGCTGTGAGTGTTGGAGCAAAGAGAGTCATTGGAAGTTTCTTTGATTATGTCATTTGTGACAAGGCCTTGTTGAGGGGTTCTAGCAACCGTTAGAGTCATATCCTTTGAACCTTCCCCTCAATGCTTTTCTCTTCTCTTCCTTCTATTCTTGATTGTTTTATTCTTCTTCTCAATATTTGTGTCCTTCTCTTTCTCGATTGCCGACCCTTTCAACGTCTTTAGGTATTCCTCTTCCCCCTTTTTGGCATCATCAAAGGAGAGAGGAACCCCGAAACATGCCGCAAGCATGAAATCTAGGCGGTGATAGCTGAGTTTTGCTTGGATTTCTGCTGCGGAGTATCTTTGTTCGAAATTTACGAGCGGGTGACTTTTGATTGGTGCCACCACTTCATTTCAGCCATAAGAAGGTGAACTTTTCATTCATATTCTCCTCTACGCGCAGAAGTTCTTTTCGATGAAATTCTCACAGCGAGTTCCATTTGATGGTATGAGAGGCATGCATCCTGTCAATATTCTCTTGCATCATCATCTTCATGTCAAGCAATATCGGCGCTCCGGACCAACATTTTATTGTACAATGCCTTAAAGTATCGAACTGTTCGAGCGCGCATTGTACTCTCTGGCTGTGACACCATTCCCTTATTCGTACCACAATCCCTCTTAAATCTCTTGTGTGAGGGTGGCATCTCTATTGTCCAATCGCATATCAAGTGAAGCTTGGTGTAGTTAAATCTTTTCAATCTCACCGAGTATTGTCTTGAATACCTCACGCCTCAACAGTTACCTCGGTTTGGTGGCGGCCAAGCAAAGCATCGAAATCAAAATCTATGGGGACAATGGAGTCGGTGGGAATGACAGGATCTGGTCGAACGTTGAAAAGTATTGTTCACGGGCTTTTTCTTTCTTCAAGGTCGGCGACTCAACTGGAAAGGAAAGGTTTGTTCAAACGCATTATCACACACATATGGAATTGAGGATTCAACTGTTCGTGCTTATGATGATTCGGGTTGAGTCGAACTGCGGCGGTTTGGGAGGTCGCGAGATGACTCGGTCTGTTGGGCCTTGGTGAGATGATTGGCCACGGTGGTGAGCCTCAATTTGTCTTACAACTTCTTCGACCTCGGTGGTTTTCGCTAAATGAATTTGCGTGTCCTCATTTGCACCATCGGCGTCATCGGACGAGGATGAGTCTTGAAGGCTAGGCTCATCATCAAAATTGAACTTTTGATGAGCAACCTTGAATTCTGGGTTACTCGTACTTGGTAGAGCGTCCTCGGTGAGTTTTTGTGATGTTCGGTTGGAGTAGACTCGGCTTCATCTGCGGATCCCGGGAAAGTTGTATCGGGATCATCCTGGGAGTCATGAAGAGCATCGATTTCCTCATCGAATCAACAATTATGGTCCGAGGAATGCTCTTATTGCCTTGATTTTTACCTAGGGAAGTCTCAACCTCCTATAGGCCTTCATTACCTCGTGCGTCTCAGCTGCGGCGGGCCTTATTCAATCCCTTCGACAAGCGCATCTATCTTAGAGTCTTCAAGTGGCATCTACGGTGAGTCTCAACTCCGTGGATTGCACTTTCATTACCGAGAGTGTTTTCTCCCGGGCGAGATCCATCACGTGCCTCATTTGCATCGGCGGCGTCCTCGGCCTGCAGAGCGGTTGGCACTTGGCAAACAGGACTCAACTGTCCGAGATTCTTGATGACAACTTCTTTGTGTTTCCCTTTCTTGTTCCTTCTCCGCTTCGCCTCCTAGATTCATGGTAGAGTCATCGCAGCATCCTTCGTCCTAGGCGGCACACCTTGGTGAGTGACTTGTTATGGGGTCACTCTTCTCCGGACTCCATTTTGTGTCCTTTGAGTGTTCACCGTAGTGGGGCGGGTGGTAAGACACCTTCAACAGGGGTTGGCTCAACTTGGGTCCCCAAGTTCCCGGTTTCATCGCCAAGTCCCTTAGATCCGTCTTCTAAGTGAATCGGGGAAGTGGTTGCGGCAATAACAGTGTGACAATCTCTTTGTACCACTCCCAACGGATCAATCTCGGTGAGATTTGGAAGACTCTCCAGTCCTTCCATCGATTCTTTCTCATGCATCGGTGTGGATTCTGCATGGCTTGCTTTGCATGTCCAACTTTTCTTGTGCGAAAGAACGTGGTCCAAGTCCTCATCGTTTTGTCATGCGAGAGTATGTCGAGATGAGGATGAGTATGGTGCGTGGTTCCGGTGAGAGGACAAATGGCTTTCTCACGAGCTTTAGCTTCCTCGGCTAATCTCTCATTCTCTTTTTCCTTGAAGATCGCAAGATATCCAGGCGATTATCTTCATCAAGTGCTTGGACCTTTGTGGTCAATCAGGAAGTTCATCAATTCTTCTTCTTCTTCGATGAATTCGGGGTGCGAACCTGCTCCTTGATCGACTAAGCTTCCATTTCCTCCATTCTCTCAGGCGATTTTGGATGTCCGGATATGGTGGAGAGAGCATGATCACATCATTTTCATCATCTTCTCCTTGTTGCCCTTCCTTTTCGGGAATGGAAGGCAACATACTCTTGCTCAACTCCTTGGCAACATCGGCGGTGGAGACACAATCCTATCGTGGGGATTCTCTTGTCTCTCCGCTTCTTCTTGTTCCTTAGCCATTCCATCCATAGTTGGGTCTTCAATTTGCCTCTCTTGATCGGCCTCAAGAGACTTGGTTGTTTCATCAATAACCACGAGATCGCACTTCTCCGGCGAGTCTCGAAGATCTTTTCAACCGAGGTGGCGGACTCAACTATCTTCTCAAGCTCAACGCTGGTAAGTCTTCTCCTTCTCTTAGTTTTCACCGGAGGAATGTCGGTTCTACTTCCTCCGGTTCCTCGAAGGTAAAGGCCTTTGGAGTTGCCTTAGAGGAGGCAATGTCTTTATTGCCTTGGCTGTCCTCTTCTTCTTCATTCCTGGAGAAGGTATTAAGGATTCCTTCTCCACTTTGGCCGCAGGGGCGGGTGACTCGGTGCGGGGGTAGGTGCATCTTTCTTCTTCGCCGCGGGGCAACAATCTTCTTTCCATCCGCATGGGCAGCTTTCTTCTTCGGAGGGAAAATGTGACTATTTCTTCGGGATCGGTGATTTACCCTTTTGGTGTCCGCCCTCTTGGCGTAAGCTCTCTCTTCGGGCTCTGAGAGATTTGATCGGAACATCTTCTTGTTGACATGGAACGCCTTTCCATGTCGGAGTGGAACACCCTTCACCTCCATCAACCGCAAACTACAAGGCCATAACCCGAGGATCCTCCGAATGATCCATCGTCCTTGAAGGACTTGTTTCCAACATTCTCGCGTAGTCTCATTGTATACAAACTCATTGAGTTTTTCTTCTTCTCCTCCATGATCGCATCCATGACGATCAACTTGGTTTTGGACGGTGATTAGAGCTTCCAAATTTTATATCTACACATTTGGCTACGATATCCACCGACTTATTATAATCTTCTTTCGGTGACTTCTTCTTATCATTTGTGTAAACCACCACCTTCGCGCAGACACATTCATATGCGGGGCACTTATTTCCATGCAGCGGCTGACCAAGTCGCGTCTACTTCATATATCTCGGTACACCTTCCGACGGCAAGCAAACAATGCTCCGCTAGATCTTGGCGTTGATGATGGTGAAGTCCTTTCCGTGAAGCGAGAGGATTTGATGCCTTCGTCATGAACCTCAACGTTCACGTAGAAGCGTGTTACCTCCTCAACGTATGTCATCCGGAACTCCATTGTGAGGAAGGGTTTGAGTCGATTTATCGATTTTGTCGGCTATCTTCTTCACAAGGATTTCATCATAACCCTGTTTAATCATCCCTTCGAAATCCACGGTAGAACCGGTGTGGATTTGCTTCCTAGCTTGGTGAAATCGTAGGTTGATGCCATTTCTCCGAGTTTTTAACGGACGAACTTGGTCGAAGATTTGGTAGGGTTTTGAGAGAAAATGCTTTCTTTGCTTTTGGAGAGATGAGCAGTTTTTGAGTAATGTGAGAGAGAAACTAAACAAAATGGTATATATGGGTTATGAAAGGGCGTGCTTTCGGTTTTGAAATTTGATCAAGATCGACGGCTCAGTTAGCATGCCGATTAGCATTTAATTGCTCGCATTTAATGTGGCAACATTTATATCCAATCATAGGCTTTGTCGTGCAACTTTTGACTGTACTGTCATTATTATCTTTGACGTCATCCTTAACAAAATTCCCACTTATTAAAAATGACTGCGTTTTTGCCACTTAGCTCATAAATGATTGACTTACTTCTTAGTTGACTTAACTCTTCTTCTCTCTATTCATGTAGTGACTCGGTCGTCGTCGCCTAACTCAATACAAATGACTTTCCGATATGGTGATTCACTTAATTTGATTCACACGTTCGCTCTATTTTCATCTTTTCATGTTCCATCTCTTTCTCCTTGAGTTTTCCGAGTGTCAACTCGGCTCATTAACCCTAGCTCATGCTTAAGTTCTTCAAATCTTGATTCACACAATGACTTTGTGAATATGTCCGCTAATGCTTGTTTGTCGGTTGAGATGTATTCAAGGTGATGCCTTTCTTTTCAACATGATCTCTTATGAAATGATATCGACATCAATGTGTTTTGTTCTTGAATGCAACACGGGGTTCGAATGATTGCAATAGCACTTGTGTTATCACATATTGTTGGACCTCCAGCGCTACTCGGATTGACGACTGTCCCCACAAACCAACACGAGTCTTTTCTAGCGCGCTTTGTCCTCACTCACGCGCACCCTGGAAAACTTCCCAGGGGGTCACCCATCCCATGTCTACTCCAGGCCAAGCACGCTTAACCTCAGAGTTTCTATGTAATGAGCACCAGAAAAGAAGATGCATCTGTTGGTATAGGTAGTCCAAATCATATCCTTTAAGCTATCCTTTAACTATGCAATCCAGCGCTCATGAGTTCGAATCGCGGGCCGCGCCTCGCGCCTCTTTTAAAGCCCATTGCAGGCAGGATGCTGGACCAAATCCCAACAATCCCCCCCAAGACGGCCTGCCATCTTTCGCTCGGTCTTGGCAACCTCCATTGTCCGCCAAACTTCGCCGGTTCTAACGCCAACTTCTTCGATTCAGCGTCGCGTCACGCCACCTCTCGATTCGGCCACCAAAGAACCTACACCTTGATTTCGTCTATTTACCTCGATTCCGGCCACGACAACTTACCCTTCGATTCCTGGTCAAAGAACCTACACCTCGATTCGATGTTTTACGAGTTTCGGACATCGGCAACCTACCCTTCGATTACGGTCCACCCAAAGAACCTACACCTTGCTCAGTCCATTTTTACCTCGATTCGGCCACCGGCAACCTACCCTTGATTCTGGTCCGTTTACCTCATTTGCCAAAGATCTCTCAGTTCCACCGCTCCGGGCAACCTCCATGCAGCGTGCTTCCAAGGGAATTCGAACTCATGACTGCTCGATACCAGTTGTTGGACCTCCGGCGCTACTCGGATTGGACGTGTCCCCACAAACCAACACGAGTCTTTTCTAGCGCTTTGTCCTCACTCACGCACGCACTGGAAAACTTCCCTGGGGGTCACCCATCCCATGTCTACTCCGGGCCAAGCACGCTTAACCTCGGAGTTTCTATGTAATGAGCACGAGAGAAAAGAAGATGCATCTGTTGGTATAGGTAGTCCAAATCATATCCTTTAAGCTATCCTTTAACTATGCAATCCAGCGCTCATGAGTTCGAATCGCGGGCGCGCCGCGCCTCTTTTAAAGCCCATTGCGGGCGGGATCTTTGGACCAAATCCCAACACATATAATTGGAATCTCTTTTTCTTCAATTTCATAATCTCTCATTTGTTGTCTCATCCATAAGACTTGGGAACAACAAGCGCCGCAACTATGTACTCGAAGCTTTTGACTATAGATGTGGCTATTGAATTAACCTTCTTGCTAAACCAGGAAACCAATCTGTTTCCAAACATTTGACATGTACTGAAGTACTTTTCTTCCTGTCAACTCTATATCCAAAGATAGTCAGTCTAAGTAGCAATTAGCTTTGAATCCTCCTTCCTTTGGATACCATAGGCCAACTTCCGGCATCCCTTCAAATATCTTAGGATTCTCTTAGCCGCAGTCATGTGACTTTCCTTTGGTGCAGATTGAAATCTTGCACATACACCTACAACAAAGGTGATGTCGGCAACTTGTTAAATAGACCAGTGATCCAATTAGTGCTCGTATCTTGTTTGATCCACAGGCTTGCCATCCTGCATCCATATCTATCTTGATGAAGTATCCATTGGTACTTTCACGAGGAAGACTTCTCTTCCATACCAAATTTCTTCATTAAATCTTTGGTATACTTTGTCGACTTATGAAGGTTCCATCTTTCATTGTTTGACTTGGAGTCCTAGAAAGAATGTTAGCTCTCCCATCATGCTCATTTCAAATTTGCCTTGCATGAGGTTTGAGAACTTATCACATAGCTCCTTGTTTGTGGATCCAAAAATGATATCATCCACATATATTTGAACAAGCAGTATACTCTCTCCATTATCTGTCAGAAATTGAGATAATGTATCATACCATGCTCTAGGTGCCTGTTTCAATCCATATAGAGCTTTCTTGAGCTTGTACACCTTATCTCCAAGAGTCTTCTGCTCAAATCCTGGAGGTTGCTCAACATAGACTTCTTCTTCCAACAATCCATTTAAGAATGCACTTTTCACATCCATTTGATATACAGTGAAGTTCTTGTGTGCAACATAGGCAAGAAACATCCTTATTGCTTCTAATCTTGCAACAGGAGCAAATGTTTCATCAAAATCTATTCCTTCTTCTTGGCAATACCCTTTGGCTACCAATCTTGCTTTGTTTCTTACCACAGAGCCTTCTTCATTCATTTTATTTCTAAAAACCCATTTGTGCCAATAACATTTTGATGGGTTGGTCTTTGCACCAATTCCCATACTTTGTTCCTTTCAAACTGGTTCACTCTTCTTGCATTGCTTGTATCCAATGAGTATCATCCAATGCTTGAGACACATCTTTTGGATCTATTTGGGAAATAAAACAAGTGAACATTGCTTGTTGAGCTCGGATCTGGTTTTTACACCATCTCTTACAACTCAATGACTAGCTCACGGTGGATGGTCTCTCGGTCATCTCACATCCGGTTGGAGTAAGTCGGTGGTTTAGTCATCTTGTGCGTTGTCTTGAGCGACTCTCTCATCATCACTTAGCGCAAATTTTCCAATTTGTCTTTGAGATTTGACTATTTCACCTTCATCTTGATTGATTACTCGACTTGGCTTCAACATAGGGACTCTTCTGCGTAGTTGGTGATTCATCTTATTAGCTAACTCTTCAATGTCTTCTCCATTTATATTGGGTTCATCAAAAACCACATGGATAGACTCTTCTGTGACCATAGTCCTCTTGTTCAGCACTCTATAGGCTTTACTTTCAGCTGAGTATCCCAAAAAGATACCTTCATCAACTTTAGCATCAAAAGCCTTTAGATTATCCTTGCCATTGTTGTGGATGAAGCATTTACATCCAAATATTCTAAAGTATGCGACATTTGGCTTTCTCCCTGTCCAAATCTCATAGGGAATTTTTGTCACCGGTGTCTGTTTTTCATGCATCTATTTTGAGTATAGCATGCGGTATTGATAGCTTCAACCCAAAATCTTTTTGGAAATCCGAGCAGACTAACATGGTTCTTGCAACTTCCTTGAGAGTTCTTTTCTTCTTTCTGCTACTCCATTCATTTGTGGAGTCCTTGTCATGAGATAATTCATGAGCTATACCATTTTCAATAGAGTCTCGAGTAATTATCCTATTGACAAACTCGTCCCTCTATCGATCTTATCTTTATAATGGTTTGACTCTTCTCATTTTGAACTCTTTTCATCGAGTTGAGGTAACGCAAAGTTTCCTTCTTTTTACACATGAAGATTGTCCATGTATATCTTGAATAATCCTCCACCACTACTAGAGTGTATTTTTTCCCACTTATGCTATTTGGATCAATGGACCAAATAGATCTATATGCAACAGATGCAATATCCTTGTTGAAGATGGACTTGACTTCTCTTTGAATGATGATTTGATCTGTTTTCCCATTTGGCATGCATCACAAACACTTTCCTTCTTGTACACTAATGAGTCTGGTAGTCCTTCTACAAGATTACTTTTGCAAGCTTGTTGATTATCTTGAAATTCGGGTGACTCGAAACTTTGTGCCATAGCCAACTTGATTGGTGTACTCTTTGCTAGCGAGACAAGTGCTTGGTGTGGCAATCGACCAATCTACCACATACATGTTCTTCATGCGGATCCTTGCAACACTACTTCATTTGATTCGAGTGTCTTTGATTTGGCATACTCCCATATTGAATCCAACATTATAGCCCTTATCACGAGTTGGCCGATATTTCATATTATTCCAATCACTTGACTTGGGTAGTTTCTACCATTCCCATCATTTGTGCATCTTTGATAGAACTTACGGGGATTCTCGGTAGCTCTATTTCTTCTTCACAGTACTTTTGTTTGGGGTTTCTTGAGGAACTCTTTGGATTTCTTCTCACTGTCCTCTCAAGATACTCAACATTACATTTTCCTTTTCCTTTATATCCAAGGCCGTTTGTTTGTGATTGTGCTTTGGAATGAATGTTTGTGCAATATTTGGTGTCTTGGATTTTTGAGATGCTTCATTACTTGAAGATCCTTTTTCCAAGATCACTCTTGGAGTTTGACTATGCACAAAGGAATTGAATCCTATGCCTGTCTTGTCTCCACATTCTTTTTGGCTCATGATAAGGTCATCCAATGATTTAGATGCCTTTGTGAATGAAGCAATCACATTTTTGAGATCATTTTCTCTCTTTTCTATAGCGACTATCTCTGCTTTATTAGTTTAGCATTTGACCTTGACTCTTTGTTCTCATCGCCTATGTGACTTAGAGTACTCGGCTCCTTAGTCATTTGTGAGTTTTGACTTTTGAGTGGTTGTTTTTCCTCATTTTAAGTGTGTGTGAGGATTTAATGTGCTCAAAGTCTTTCATCATTTTTCCTAATGAATCATAAAGATTAGTGGGTGATGAAGTGTGTGTGTCACGATCACTATTACTAGAGTCCGAGTGAGATGAGTTAGAGTGTACCTCATCTTCTTGGTCGATTGATCTTGCTCTTTGGCCATTAGGCAGATTAAGGCTTCTTCTTCGAGTCACTTGAGTAGTCGCCTTCACTACTCTCGAGTCTCATCAGTATCTTTTGACTTATTTGTTTTAGCAGTCTCGTGACCAACATTGCTCTTTTCTTTTCTTGTCTTCTTTCTAAGACGAAGACTCTTCTTTCTTCTTCATTCTGTATTTATTGACTACGTGATATGGGATAATAGCAAAGTGTCTGGTTGTCTACAATTCCAACACGGGTTTTCAACTTTTTGATCGCTCTCTCATTTCTTGGGTTGTCGGGTCTTTGATATTCGACCTTTTGATACTCGGCTCTCTTTGGTGGCCTATCTTCCTTAATTTGGAAGGAGTGAATGTCTTCCGGAGGATTCACCTTTGTTTCTTTTGTAGTTCTTGTTTAAAAACTTGTTGAATCTTTTAACCATCAAGGTAATTTCCTCCTGGTCAATGATTTCTTTGGTCTCATTTGTCTTCCTTCCTTTGACTATGAGTGCATTTGTTTTGGGTCTGATTGTCTCCTCTTGATCTTTTCTTCTCGAGTTCGAACTCATAAGCTTTGAGGTCCGAGAATAGTTCATGATTGGATGTTTTTGATAGGTCCATTGAGTGCCTTAGAGCCATGGTCTTCATTTCCCACTCATTTGGGAGGCTCCTTAGTATCTTCATACACATCTCTTTCTCGTGTGTATTCTTTCCCAAGTCTTTGAGAGCTCATTCGTAATTTCGGTGAATCTAGCATCCGGTGATCCATTGTCTCACCGCAATCATTTTAAAATTTTCAAATTTTTGAACAACAACAGATAATTTGTTTTCCTTAATTTGCTCGAGATCCTTCACAAATTAAGGTTAGTTTATCCCTGCATTTCTTTGTGCAAGATTTGACTTTGTTAAACATGGCTTTGTCCAAAGTCTTGTAAAGTATATCCTTGGCCACATTGTCCAAGTCGTATCTTTTTGTCATCATTTGTCCATTCGGCTCTTGGTTTTTCAACCATAGTTGGTCTAGGAGGAGCAACCTCTTCTCCTTCACCAGCAGCTGACTCTTCCTTGCCCATTGTGTTCACCTTCATTATTTGCGTGGCCCATCCTCTATCACTATCCATATCTCATCATGTAAAGTCGATAGATGAGCGCATACGTATTTTCAGTCATCAAATTCTTCAATGGTGAACATAGGAATGCATGTCAAATTTGCTTCCATGATAATAACTTTACGATTTTAAAAATGGCTTTTAAAAGAACAAGTGTTAAAAAAACTTCTTTGAAAGATTGGAGATCTAGTTCGATAAGAATCAAAGAAGAAGGCTCAATGAACCAACCGCTCACGATACCACTTGTAGGTCCCAAAGGGGTGTGAGTAAGGTTTAGAAGGGGGTTGAATAAACCTTACCAACTTTTCGAATTTAGTCCTTATAAATTTAATTGAGTTAACTTCATGACTATGTCCTTGATGGGACGGCTAAGTTAGTTAACAAGAGAGTTAGCCACTCAACGGACTGATCGAGTTTTGTTGATTGAATAACTCAGCTATTTAGTCTAATACTTAACTTGGTTGTGATGAAATTTTATTGGAAGACTTAAAACCCTTAAATTTGGTTTAAGTTTGTTTTAACACTTGATTTTAGCACTTTGTTAGTTATCGAGTTGGATTAGCAAATTATCACAGACATAAAATGATATGCGAAATTAAATCTTTGAAATGTAAATGACACAATAATTTTTATAGAGGTTCAAGATGGGGTAATTATTCTAATCCTCTCTTCTCTAACTCTGGAGGAATCCACTAAGTATTGATCGAGTACAAAGTGGTTATCGGTCCGGATGCAAGTCTTGATCACACACGGTGACTTGATCCTTTGGGACTCGATCCGGAGATGCTTGGTCACACGGTGGCTTCTCGTCCAACTCGTTTCTTCACGGGCGGTTGCCTTGCTACTTGACTCACTTGCTCAAGCTTCTTGGATTTGATCACGAAGCCCTCCAATAACTTGAGACGGTTCAACCTTGAACCTTTCTACAATCCTCCTTGGAATGTAGACCCTTTTGATTCTTCAAAAGTTTCCTCTTCAACAGTTAGAAGTTGTCTTTCCTTCACAGCTTGGTGTTGGATTGATTTCCTTCGAAATTTAGGCTTGAGGATTTGCTTGAATAACTTGAGAATATTTTGTAGGTTATAGTTCGAATAATAGCTTGAATGTTCGTGGTTCAGGTAACCTTTTCTCAAAGTGATTCCTCAGCCTTTTATAGTGAACTTTCAAAAATCTGCCTTTAGTTGAAGAGATAGATGATTTTCAAAACTCACTTATGTTCGTTGGCTTGTCTTGTTGTAGTCCTTGATATTGACATTTCCTCGTATTAAATGAGCATTCAGCTTTTCATAGTCGACACAAGGTGCAGTGCTTCCCATTGGTTTATTCCTTTTGCACGCTTCTGGGACTGAGCACTTTAAGACATGGCAACATGGAAGTATTACTTGTTTAGGTAATATTCTTGACTTCTGTGCAACAGATTCTTTTCAGTTAACTCCTCTTTGCAGCTGTCTTTTCCCAGGTGACTTGAGTCTGCTCCAATGATTGAATGACTCATCTGTCACTTCAACTTGACTTGGCTTCTTGAGTTGACTTGATCGACACTTCACACAAACGTATCTTAGCCGATACTCCTTGATCGAGTTCTTGAGTTCTCCTCTCCTCCTTGCCATACTCAATTTGTTCCACAATGAGTCTTCATTTTAGTCTTGATTGACTTCTTGTATATCCAGGCATAGCCGACTTGACTCACTCGTACAACCCTATCTATTACAATACAAATTACAAGAAAAATGGGGTTCCAACTTTCTAGTCTATGTTTTACATGACATTCATCAAAATCTAATAAATAAATTTCCCAACCTCTTGTTGATGATATTAATTGCATGAAAAAGGATTTATTAAAATTCAACTTGAGTACCGATAAAAAGACCAAAATAGTTGATGTTCATAGTTGTGATAATTTGAAATTCGGACTTGATCATAAGCCTAATATCGTTAATCACATGAAAAAGAATCAAGTCTCTAAGCATGTTGGTCATTATGCTCCTAGAATTATTACTTGCTTCTATTGTGGTAAAAAGGGTCATACGATAAATACTTGTCGGGGTAGAAATAGCTCTAATTATTATTGGAGACCTAAAATTATCAAAGCTAATCCCAAAGGACATACCGCCAAGAAGACATCAAATGCCCATTTCATCTTATCAAAGGAGAAGACATCACCACAATGAATTTCCAAGAAGGAAATATGATCAACAAAGGGAAGGACACAATTATTGGAATTGGCAAAATTGGAGAAAACATCACCAACAAGATAACTTCTCAAGAGGAAGATACTACCAACAAAGGAAAAGACACAACCCGTGGAAATGTCGAAATTAGTAAACCATATCTCTCCTTATTTAAATACGCATAATGTATGCTTGTATTTTTGCTTTCAAAATGATTTTTCAAAATAATTTTAAAAATGAGGTCTTCTATACATTTGTGTTCTTAATTTTTTTGAAAATGAGACATTGCATGATGTTTTTAAAAAATCTTGTGCATTTACTAAGACTAATGTGTTTTATTATCTCTTATGGATTTATATAGCATAAGCATACTTGTGACATCAATTTGCTTTAACCTACACTTTTACCATTATATTTTGTGCAAGAATTGTTTAAGAATTGTGTAGGATATATACCTTCATAAATGACCATCTACGTCACAATATGTCAGAGTGACATAAACTATCGAGGTACGCTCACCATTGTTATTCATCTCATAGACTCGATATATTTTTGCCATATGTCTATGTGCTTGCTTTTCAAGATATTTCAAAGTATCTCATACAAGTGCCATTAAGAGGATTTTTCGATTTTTGAAAGGCACTATTCGATAAAGCTCTTTTTATCCGAGACTTGTAAAGGATTATATGTTGTTTTGATAAAACATTTGATTTTTATCCTCCTCTTAAATTATGCATTTTATTGCACATATTCATGTCTTTATTCTTGGTTGCTTTGTCAAAGCTCTTCTTCAAAATACTTCTTATAAATGAGGTCTCAACTATATGTTCTCGGATTTTCAAATTTTAAAAGAGACTTTATATAGCTTCCTATAAGCATATTTGAACTTACATGTTTCATTAAAGTCTTGATGATTTTTTTTAAGACATAGTATGTGTTACTTGTTATAGTGTCTATATTGTTCGATATTACTAAGCTCTTGTGCAAGATATCTTGTTAAGATTTTTCAAGAATTTTTTTGATATTTCGGAATAAGCTTGATGACCAAGGAAATATATGTTCGAAATAAGGCAAAGTTAGTACCACAAGGTTATTGTCAAGAAGAAGAGTGAATTTGAGATGAGCATGATGGGGAGCTCAACTTCTACCTTGGACTTCAAATTAAGCAATTCTAAGAAGGTACTTACATTTCACAATTAAAGTATACAAAAGAACTTTTGAAGAAGTTCGGCATTGAAGAAGGAAGGACCATCACTACTCCTCCGACAACCAACATCAAGTTAGATAAACATGCTAAAGGCATATTGGTTGACAAATTAATTCAAGGTATGTTTATCTACTTTCATTATTCCCATAGACTCGACATTTTTATGCCTTATGTCTATTTGCTCTACTTCAAAATAATCCCAACGAATCTCATTAAAGTGTCGTTGTTCGCCTTATTTTTAGCTTCACCGCAAGTGTACATTATGGTTTATATAATAGGGTAAGCAAGGTCGTATCCACGGAGACTAATAAATTAATGTGCTAAGTATTGAACTAAGATAACATTATTTTTATTTAGACGATCGAAAGTTTGATGATTGTTGTGGAGGTAAAGACAAGAATAACCACAAAAACACAAGATGGAAATAATAATGGAATTATCAAGAGAATGAAATGGATTCCGGGTTATGGTTTCAATTAATATCCCTCTTGTTGTCTAAATCAATCTAAGCCAAAGTTATTATCTCTATACCTATAAGACGATCACACATATGTTTTATCCCCCTCTCGAGATGTATATAAAACGTAGATTGAAATATCTATGCTAGCATCTGTCAGACTCAACAATAGATATACAACTCCCAAATGCACCAAAGATCAAATATCCTCCCAAATATCTACAAACCTCTCGATTCATGCAAATATTCATGTCAAGTACTCAAGATCTAATATTGAAGCTCATCTCTCAAATTATGAATCAATATATCAAGTCATGCTAAATCATTGGCCAAAGTGCTCAAGAATCAAATATTGAAGCTCATCTCTCTAATTATAAACCAATACATCAAACATGCCAACTATAGAACAAATGATAAAACAAAAATAAGCATAAAATACTCAAATAGGCTTCAAGACAATAACTTCAATTAAGATTAATACATTCAACAAGAGTTCAATTAATCTACTTCCAAAACCCATAAATCACAAGATGTTTAGCTACTCATTACAAATAAACAACTCATAAACAAATTGTTCATATTCATGACAAGCTAAAATGAAAGATTAAAGCACAAAGAAAGAGAAAACTTAGGGAAATGGATAATCTCTCGATTAATCTTCAATCCTCAAGCTCCGATTCGACCCGATTATTCCCTTGATTCTCCCTTGATGAAATTGATGTGTTTCTTGTGTTCTTAGGTGTATTCCCAGCCTTTTTCCTCTGTGTGCGCACCCCAAGATGTGCTTATATAGTGTTTGGGCCAAAACTAGGTCAATGTCTTTGTCAAAATTGGACATTTCCGCACAGACGCACGAGTTATGCGCCCCATGCACGACTAGGTCATGTGTGGTGCCGTAGGCAGGCTCAAAGTCTTCAGGTACGCACGGGCTAGCCGTGCTCAAAGCCGTAGACATGCTCAAAACCTTTAGGTGCCTTCAGGTGGGCACGGGTCGTGCGTCCACGCACGGGTTGCCCGTGTGCCACACAAACTTCCGAATTTGCTTGCGGGGTCTTCATAAGAGTTGTAGCCCTCTCTCTTAGCTTTCCATAACCACTTGAATCATCTCAATATCATTTTTGTAGAGAGTTATGACCAAAATACTAAACCCCGCTAGTGTTGGAAATTCCATACGCGTTTGGGACGTTCCTTCGAGATAAATCTCCTTATTGTTTGATCATCTATGCTTCTTTTGGCACACGACTCTTCACTATAACTCTAGACTCAATATAGTTGGCTCTCAATTGAGTGTAATCGCCGATTCTTGATGATTCTAGGTAGCAATGCTCGTATTTGTCACATAATCACTCCAAATATCGTTAAATTCCTACAAAACAAGCAAAACGTAATACCTTTTCCACAAAGAGCCAATATATACCATTTCATATGCGTTATTACAAGTTTATAAACAATTATAGCCATAAATATGACCTAAAATACATGCAAAACTCACACTAATCAGTAGTTAAAAGAAATTTTGAATATTTGAAAGGCACTTCTTCTTATGGCTTGTTTTATCCAAAGTTTTAAAATGTTCATATTTTTCGGGATAGCAAGTCCGCCTGATAATAATTTTTCAAAACATGGTTCGTCATAATCGAACTAAAACATATTGAGATTCTATATTCTTTCTAAGGGATTGTGTTTCCTAAAACGAAAAATTGAGAAGTGTTTAATTCCGTCTCAAAGATAACTCGTGGACATTTTTTTTTTAATCGTTAACCGCGTAGGAGTCTTTTACCTCATTTCGAGCTTGTTTAGACATAATGTATATTGAATGATGTATATGTTTGCATTTCGTGACGTTTTTTAAAACTTAGGGGTGAAAAATCGGATTTTTGGATCAAATTTCGTAAAATGACAAAACAGATCAAGTAGTGGTGACGATACGGTGAGGTCGATCGGTCGACCTCTACCCGGATCGGTCGACCCCACTTGACGACCGGGTCGGCATGATTGATTTTTTTGGTTAAAATTTGTTTTGTCTCGACTTTGTTATTTCACTCGGTTTTTGCTATTTTTCACACCCCTTTGCAAATTTCACACACTTCACTCAAAATAATTTCTTTCTTGTAAATTATATATTTTTGAGGTTATACTATTGGTATATCATTCATGATACCCGACTTCTCCTATTACTTGGTAAGAATTTTTCTTCTTTATCTCAATTGGGTTGAACCTTGAGAATGTGTTTCAACTTTAATATATTGTTGGAATTCTTATATATTTGTGTTGGGCATGATGATTGTTGTTGGATGATAATTGTATAATTGTATTTGGTGATGAAAAATTTGGCTTGCTTATTTTTACAAGGGCTATATACATCTTCTTTATTATTTGACGTCCGCCAAGTGTTCGATAAAATATTTCAAAGAAAAATTCATCACCTACATGATTCTCTCATTTTCAAATATCTTATACATTTATAGAGATCATGTTTTGCAAATCAAATGAGCTTTTATGAGCTTTTACAAGTCATATGATCAACTCTTCACTTAGCTTTTGGATTTTTAAGCTTAATGATCAATAGCTCGTTAAATCGGTTAAATTGCGCACTTTGATATGGATATATGATGTTTTTATCGTGCTAACATTCTTTTTGATGATTCCAAAGGGGAGAAACAAATATAAGCTCTTTAGCTCAAAGAAGCTAAAATAAGCTCACGAAAAAGAAGCTATAAGTGTTGCTATTAAAAGCCAAAAGTTGTGGATCATGCTTAGTCCATTTGTTGTATTGTAGACTCATTTATGTGTCTAATGATGTTTTGTTGACAGGGGGAGCTTATAAGCTCTTGATACTTAAGCTTAATATGTAAAAGTTGAGCTTTTAGTTTTGGTTGATTGCTTTTATATTACTCTTGTTATACTGATTGATAGGGGAGCGTTTGCAAAATATTTTGAAAATCTTTACTCCCATCCTTGTGATTATTATGCGTGGAATGTTGTCGCTCTAAACGGATAGTTTATTTTTTACAAGAAAATTTGTTTTGTTTTCAAAATCGTCCTCTTAAAATTATTTTGGTTTGTAATCATCTAAAAGGGGGAGTTTGTTAGATAAATATTTTTATCATGATTTTGATGATTTTGTTTAAATGTGTTTTTACACCAAAACAATGTTTCTAATGTTGTCCAAATACTCCCGATCGATATAAAATATTTTTACTAATTATTCGGAGTATTTCTAGAAGTTTATTTTGAAAAAAATTGGACAACACATAAATGTTTTATCACGATTTTGATGAATTTGTTTCATTGTGTTTTTACACTAAAACAATACTTCTAAATGTTGTCCAAATACTCCCGATCGGTCTAAAATATTTTTACTATTTTCCAGGAGTATATCTTGAAGTTCATTTTCGACAAAAATGGACAATACTCCTATCTCGTGCTCAACAGTCGCCCTATAGGGCAACCCATTCGATAGTTGAGCTTTGAAATAGAACCGAGATGTTTAAAAAACCCCCGGAGGTCGGCCAGGTCGCGTAAAGGGTGATCGATGCCTGGATAAATTACGAACACTGTATCTCACATTTTAGTGAGGTGGACCGGTCCCTATGGGGGCGACCGGTCGGCAGGTGTCGACCGGTCCTACCCCGGACCGGTCCCTATGTGTGTTTTGTTGTATTAAAATTCCTTTCTATATTAGAGCGACGAGGTCACCCTATTGTTTTGACAACAAACTTCTAGTCGTTGTCAGGCAACAGATCGCTTTTCTTTAAATTGTGGGGTTGATTTCTAACACTATAATCTTGATTTTTATTGCACTTTTTTAGAAATCAGTCCCCAAGAGGAGCCTATCCTTGATCAATCATCTTATATAAATAGATGAAGAATTGAAGCAACACAACAAAAGAGAACACTACAACACAACAAGATACATTCAAGCAAACACTTTTGTTCTTTAATTTCAATATTCTCGTTGTAATTACCTAAGGTTTTACACTTTCACATCTTGAGGTCTAGGCTTATTTCTTGATTACACTTGCACTAAAAATTGTATTATTCATTATCGAGTTGTAATCTTGAATTTTTGAGTTCATCATTCAACACAAGATATCCTTGTGAGTGTTCTTGTGGTAAGAATACACTTGGGTGATCTAGGTGCGTGTTAGGTGTAAGAATATTGTGGTAATCTTCTTGTTAAAGAGTTTGGTGCTCTTTGAGGTGTTGAAGAATTTGGTGTTCTTCAAGGTGGAAGATTGTGGTAATCTTCACAAGGTGCCGTAGAAGATTGTGGTAATCTTGAGGAGATTGTGGTAATCTCCAAAGAGATGTTGTAAGGTGATTTTGTATTAATTGTGGTAATTAATAAAACTTCTTTTTCTTTTTTGAAATCCATCCCGGAGATCTTTGGGGTGGTAGAGGATTAGGCCCTAGGTGGGTTGAACCTCTTTAAATCGATGCGTGTTGTTTACTTCCCGCACTTCCATTCTTGTCTTGACTTGTTTGATTCGAAAAAGAGGGCATTATCGAGAAAATGAGCATAATTTATTCACCTTCCTCTAGATTATCGTAGTCACTTGGACTTACAAATATGTGTTCTCATTAACTCGGTTTTAAGTTTGACTTTAAAATCAATATATATGGTAGATATTGCCCACGATCGTATATCTGATCGTATGTCATTTATTTGTTTTCAAATGTGTTTTCTCCATAATTTTAGTATGTTACCAAAATAAAAAAGTCAACTATATTGAAAAAATTTCCAAGAAAACCGATTACCCTTGATTTCGGTATCCATATATTTAATTTTCAATCATATAGCCAATTTAAACCACATTTAAACGAATTAAATAAATTTAATCGGATACTAACATTATACATTTGTATAGAAATTAAATTGTGTCAACTTTCCTATATGTTTTCTCCTCAATTTCAATATTCATACCAAAAATAACAAAGTCAACCATATTATTTTAAATTCCAAATAACCGATTTAGCTAACAATAATTACCATTAACTTGATAAAATATAAATGTATCATGAGAAAAAATTGAAAAGATATCGGAAATCTTTTTTAGAAAGTGGTGTTTAGGCGAGAAAACATATTTAGAAAGGGAGTTATTATTATTATTATATATATACATATAGATTTAGCATTTAATTTCTCACATTAGAAAAACATAATTTATCTCCTAAAATTTATCTCTAATGGTTTAAGATGCGTTCAACCAAGTAACTCTAGCATTTATTTACAACAACGAGAAGACGGTTTGTCACCTTGTTCATGGTTTGCTTGTGGTTCAACAATCACTCTATGAGTTTGTCCGTTGTTCGCAGTTCAATCAAAATGAGGCTTGTAGATTGCTTAATCCTGGATCAAAAAGAGGTTTGTAGATGGACGAAATCGGGGCTACAGTTTTTGTTGCAAATATGTATATTTGATTCACTTTATAAGTGCACATATGTGATTCAAAATGGATGAATTGGTTCTTTGGAAGCTAAATAGGGATCAAACATTCCACATCCATCACAAGGAACAAGTACAATTTTATTGAAGTACAAAGAAATGATCATTTTTTCCAATATGCAAACAAACGTAGCATATATATATATATGCGTTATTCCTTGACACACAAACAAGATGACAACACGATAAACATACGGTGCAGACACACTATAACAATACAGATAAGATGATCAAGTGATACATAATATATAGTCGTGATCGACTTGCGTCTAGAGTTCCCGTAGCACGAGAGGGGCACCATACTGCGGATGAATGGTGAAATCAACGTAGGGGGCGTGCGTATAAGTTGGCGAAAGCTCAAAGGAGAAATCGCGCAGGAGCATTGCGAGAAATGTTTTGACCTCGAAGTAAGAAAAATTCTGAGCAATGCAGATTCGAGGACCCCAACCGAAGGGCATATATGCGGCCTTCCCTTGAGTTGCTTTCACCACTCCATCTGCAAACCTTTCGGGGTTGAATTCTTGCGCGTCTTCACCCCATATCTCAGTGCTCCGGTTCAACAAAAGTATTGGACATGTTACTAGTGTGTCTTTTGGTATGGTGTATTCCCCTAGCTTTGTTTCTTCTTCGATTACTCGAGAGAACTCCATGCCTGATGGGTATAAACGCAGTATCTCGTTCACAATCATCGTTACCTGCAGTAAATAAAAAGTAATTTCATTAATCGGCATCACATATATAATGATCTCCACGCGGACACATTTAAATATTTGAAATTTGTATGGGATGAGAACTATGTACAACACATTACAATTATGGCAAACAATTGTATGAGACGGTCTCACGAATATAGTTCATATGTAGGATTCAGCCAAACCCAAACCCATAAAAGAAACCTATGATTTTTGTATTTTGTAGAATCCTTCTCATGAACTTAAATCTATGGGACGGTCTCATATATATAAGACCATCTCTAAAATTATTTATTTACTTTTGACCTTTATTTATATGATATCTCTCGTGCAATATGGTATTTGAGTCGAAAACCTCGAAACTTACAATTTTGAGCTTGCCCAAATCATCTGAAGTAATTTGGTTCTTGTTCCCCAATACTCGCACAACCTCTTCTCTAGCACGAACTTGCCAAATTTTGTGAACAGAAAGCATAATCATTGTCCAACACAGAAGATTGGAACTAGTTCCAAAACCCGCGAAGAAAAATATCTTGCATTGCCCGATGACATCTTCAATAATTCTCCTACGATCCCTGTCTTTTGTAGCTTTCCCATCGTATAATTCCTCCATAAATATATCCAATAAGTCTAATTTATTGGTACCAATTTCTCCTCCTGCCATTCTCTTTTCTAGTCTTTGATTAATCATTGAGGTAAAAGACTCTCGTACGAATTTGTCAATTTCTTTGGCTCTTCGATTTTTTTTGGTTGGAAAGTATCTAAACAAAAACATGATAATATTCATTTTAATTATTTGATAAAGCAGTCTATGGAGGAACATATTTCATAAAATGTCTAATTATTTGTTAAATCTATTTGAGTTTATAGAAACTCGAAGTTAGTTTTTTTTTTTTTTTTAAAGAATGGTTTATCAAACCAAGCAGCAACTCGAGATTAGTAATTGTCTAAAGTGGGTTTTTGATAAAATATTTAGGAATGGTTACAAAACTATACCGAGATTTGAGCTAATAACAAAAAAATTTAGAAGTTTTTGAAAATTACAAAAATATAATTAAAGTCTGATTTTGTATTACAGTACTCTTACCCCCTCTATAAACAAAAACAGTTCAGAAATTCCCTTTACTTTAGTAAAAATATTACAGGTAACCCCTTATTTTAAGATAAAATCAAACTTCAGTTTTTTTTACATAATTTTATGAAACTTCTTTGTTTCCTTTTTTTTTTTAATTATCGCATATCTCTCGGAGGTAGTTTTTATAATTATCCCAAAATTTTGAAATAAGTTAATACCTCATATAATATATTAGCTACAATAAAAATAAATTGACTTTGTAGTATAATTAATAAAGAGATATCCGGTAATTAAAATAACAGTCAAGTGGAATACTTACTTTTCTCCTGGTAGAGTGAATATATTTGTAGCCAATTTTCCCAAACTTTCTAACTCCGAGAGTTGTAAGAAAGTTGTTTTTATTTGTTGGGTATATTTAGAGCTAAACATTAACTGTGCCAATATTGAACTAGTAAACACTTCCAAATAAGGGAACACATCAATGATACATGAACCCCCACGCGTTGACGTCATCTCCTTCCATTCATTTAGAATGTCTTGGCAGCACAATTGTATTGTAGGCACCATTGGCTATTATAAACGGGGAAAAAAGAAAAAGAAAAAAGAATGTCAATAGGGTAAATTGACAAATTTATTTAGATAAAATAATTGTTTGCAACATGAGCTTCAATCACTACTTATATTTTTTTTCAACAATTTAAATTTCAACCTGTAGCCAGCTCGGGTTGGAATATTCCGAGTTACATGGGCTAATATTTATGAAATATTTTAAATCCGACTGTCCAGAGGTTGCAAAATGGAAAACCCACAAAGTTTATGTTATTAGTTGCATAATTAAACATATAAATTATGTTGCAGAGTATAAAAATGGTCAATGTTCGGGTTTTTAAAAATTTATTCCCAATTATTTAATCTATCCTTATTAAAACCAAAGTTTTTAAGTTAATTTTCAAACTTATTAAGCTTCACATGTTTTCCAAAACCTACTAGCATTGACGTTTAATTTTTCAGTTTTTCATGTATTGAATGTCATAAAAACGACACAAAATATTTTTCTTTTTCCCCACCTTAACGTACATAGTCGATATAATGAACCAACCAAAACAATGTTTAACTTAGTTTACCTTTTACATAAAAACTCGGTGAAAATATTTTCGATCGTAATTCCTAAATATATGAACAACGAGTTTAAAAGAATACATATTAGATTACTTTGTGATAATAGATTTGAATATTATAAATGTTCAATTAATGAAAAAACTGATCACCTTCAACTTGTCCAAATGAAAAGCATGATTTAGCTTGGATCTGGATTTAGACCATTCTTCACCCTCCATACTAACAATGCCGGTGACCAGCATTTTAGCTATTGGATTAGCGATTTTAAAAGACTTATGATATTTACGATATTTGCCCAACACCTCTCTTATAACATCGGGGTCCAGTAGGAACACCCTTGGTCTTGGCCCCGACCACATGAAAGAATAATTTCCTGCGGGATCAGACCAAATTTTTAATAAAAAGAAAAAAATAAACTCAATTTAAGGAACAATGAGAAAATAGATGATTTTAAACTAATAGGGAATAATTTGAAAATTTAATAATTTCACATGTAAATTTATAATAATTTAAAAGTTATATGTTCAGCCATGCATGAGTAAATTATGAGTCATTGGAGGCCCCTGGTAATATGGAAACCAACAACATTTAATATTACACATGTTCAAGTTCAACAAACCTTTTACAATTAGATTTGCTATCAAAATATTTTGACCCTCTATATATACAAATTGAAATTGTATTTCATTTTCTAGTCCAAATATCGTTAGTGTACGCCATGCGTACATTTAACTATTTAAGGTGTCATCAAATATACATGACATTCGGGGTGGCAATGAGTGATACGACACGATAACACGACACGATTACAAACACGATTATAGAGACAAAAGACACGATAAAACACGATACGATATGACACGACACAATAACACGATAGGAACACGAAATTGAAAATTAATTTAAAATTACAATTATTATTATATTAAATATCAAATAACACGAAAACACGATAGTGTAACACGAACACGACACGATAATACGATTTGTCAACCCTACATGACATGTATTAATATATAATATGAGATGAAATGTAATTTGGAATTGAGGATCATTTGTGTCTGGCTATATGCAGTGGCGGATCTGGCAAGGACTTAGTAGTAGGGTGGGCTAAAAAGTAAAGATTTAACGATATAAAAATTTATTATATAAAAAATATATTATAATATTCAATGAAGTTGTGCCCTACGAAACTTCAAAGCATAAAAATCATCAATGATAGAATCTACATCTATATTGATAACAAATTCTCGTTCAATATAGAGCATCAAACAGTCTTCAAGAAAGTAATTCCTCATTTTGTTACGAAGTGTCGTCTTCACATGTTTCTTTTGCTGAAAATGTTCTTTTAGTTGTGGCAGATGAAACAGGTAGCGTTAAAACAAGATGAATTAATCTATTCAACATAACATAAACCGTTGACCTTACACTCGTTTAATTATTGGCACAACTCAATACTTGAATATTAAAAATAGGGGTAAGAAAGAATGTACCTTAGTAACAAAAAAAAAAAAAAACAATTAAAGAACTAGAGAAAGAATCCAAAAAAATTTAACTTTTGATGCTGCCCTTTTTACCTGATGTTAGGGTTCATGGGATTGGGGTCAAGTACATTTTTTTTTTATTTTAAATTGCTTTTATAATATTAAATTTAAAATACAAATGGATAATGGTACTATGTAGAGATGGGTTGGACACTTGGCTTGAAATTAGTTTGGTGGGGTTATATTAAATCTAACTACCCTATCATCCGTCTGAATGGCAAGCGTAGCGAGAAAAATTTACTGGGGTGGGCCGATACACGTAATCGATGTAGGCAGGATAAAAAACTAATAGAAAAACCATATAAATTCTAACTAAAAAAATCTAAAAAAATTACCTTATATATATATTTTTTTTTTTAAATGGGGTGGGCGGGGCCCAGAGTTGCCCCCCCTCCTCCTCCTCTGCCTTGGCTGCGTCCCTCGGCTATATGTATAACACGCAGGGTGTAGCCACCGCACCACTTACCTCTAGCCCAAAATTTTCCCCCTAGCCTAACTATTTTTTCCCCATAAGAAAAATATATATTTTTTTTAAAAAACAAATTTCCACTATAAAAAACGGGATTAAAAAAAATTGAGGTGCCCCGGCCCCCCTTAAATCCGCCCCTGATAACGCGTGCATATATAATAACATAAATATGATACTTGCTGGGCGCAGTGGAAGCATGTCGTGATCCGAGATTTTATTTATCCGGAATACCCGACAAATTACACCAACAAGATGATGCCAAAAATAAATAATATCCACATAAAATAAAATGACATAAAGATTTTACGTGGTTTGGCAAAAAAAGAAAGACGTAGTAAAAGCAACTTTTGTAAGCATGCATGCACCCTTTTAGAATAGAGAATTTCATTCGGAACTTTTCTAAGCAATATTCAGAAAGAATACCGTATTTCTTTACGATGTCTACAATATTTGGCATGAGACGAGACGTGATATCATCGTAAAGACCGATGGGTTTGGAGTAGGCTTTCTCGTACATAAGTTCAGCCTCTTTGCTATCTCCAAATAAAAATTTGTAAGACTTCCCTTTCATCCCTTGCTTTCTAAAGAACCTCTCAATCTTCCTTGGTTTTAGCCAAACCCAATTGAAGAATTGCCATGCCCATACAAGTAGAATGGAGAAAATTGGAATGATTACGAATTTCCACATTTTTTTGTCTTGCTAGTTTCTTTAGTTTGTTGAAGTTTCTCTAAAGGCCCCTTAGTATTTATAGACAAAAATAAAAAAATAAAAATTGATTCCGCCGATGTTTAGGTATTAATTAAAAATAAAAATTAGGAGTATCTTGCTAGAAAACGCATCACAAGAAACATGCATGAGATTGATTCTACTGTAATTTTCTAATATTAATTAAAACCCACATTCACGTGTTTGGTGCAGTGTGGTATTATTAATTAATTATGTACCTTATTATTATAATGATTTTTGTCATTATTCTTTTAATTTTGAGGTTCAATCATATGACATACGAATATTTATGTTGTGCATTATGCTTCATAAAGGCTAATATTATATAAAACACCCTGGTAAACATACCACAAAATAAACTTCTATCACTTTTGTACATATTTTTTAATTTCCTGTTGTACCTATTTTTTTATTTTTTACGCTCATGCATATTTTTTGATTATTTTTATGATTTTGTCGTTTTTTTTCTTATATTGTTTTATATGTTATACATGTTGTATCAATGTTGTTTAAATTTATTTCTTTGTTGTTTTTATGTTGATTCTTTATTGTTTCGATGTTTCAAAACAACTTTTATCTATTTTTTACACTATTTTTGTTCATCTATTGTTTTTGTGTTGTTTTACAATATATTTAATATTGTTCTAATAATTTTTGTTGTTGTTTCTATGTAGTATTCAATATGTAAATACAATTAAATTTTTAAGCTCTTTTTTTTCATGTCGGGTTTTTAATATTTTTAAGCTCTTTTCTTGAAAGAAACATGTTTGAACATGTTCGAAATAATCTGAAACAATAGGGTAAAAAAGTCCGAAAATTTTGGCGTGAGTGTAAATTTATCCAAAAAAATACCAGAAAGCGTAAAAAACTGTCTTTATCTCCAAAAGTGGAATAATTGTGTCAAAAGCCCAAATATTAATGTAATGGTTAAATAAAGTTCATGAAGTACACTAGGCCCAAGCCCGGAGGCTCATAAAGCCAAGTAGTCTATGCACTATACCCCAATCACACATCCAATGTTTGGGTGTAAATACTATCAATTTCTACGATTTGATGACACATTACAAAAATGACTTTGTTATCTCTAGATCTATTTAATTTGACTTTAGCGATAGAGGGTATTCTGGGGTGTACCCTAGGGATCACTAAACGTTCATGTTCCCTAGGGATCACTAAACGTTCATGTTCGCTCAAATTTATTAAGTTAAATTGCAAGAGTACGGTATAGATAACAGACAGTGGCAAATAAAATCGTATCTCTTAAGGATTAATTTAGAACATAAAATACTGGAAATTTTATAGCTTCAGTGTTATTAAAACGATCGAAATAATAGATTTGATTTCTCTACTGCTCTAAATGCACCAATAATAATGTAAAAGTAATCTAAACTATCATAAAACAAATAAAACAAACTTGAAAGAAAATTAATAAATTAAAAGCGACCCCAAGACTTACTTTAACATTCCATCCCACTTACCATTTAATTTGTGTTTATAAATGATAATGATATCTCGTCTATGGCCCAGACCTCAAAATTATAGTGTTAATTCTCTCTAAGCCACCAACCCGTAGATTAAAACATATATTGCTATCATGTTTACTCAACAATTTATCCAAACTCCAAATAGTTCTATGGATTCAATTTTACTCCCACAAACATTATAAGCCTCTCGATTATATAATTAATCATGCTATGATTTTCTAGATATGTTGTCAGAACTCATCTCTGGAATTATAAACTAATATGTTAAACATGCTAATTATTAGCCAAATAAACTGACAATAATTAAGCACACAAGTAAATAAATAGACAGTCATAAGCAAATGCAAACAAACCAAATCAAACAACGAGTCTTACAATTTACATCAATACCTAGAATATAAAGAAAATTAGTCGGACATAATTGTTTGTAAATTTATAGTCAAATCTAAAAACAACATGTTCAATATGTAAAAAAAGAATAAGAATAAGAGTTTCAGACTACGATGATAAATTCCCTTAGCTTGGAAGAATTGTCTTCAAAAGATATTGAATTACGACGGTGGTATGTCGGGTGTCCGTTCTTCTCTTGGTTCTACCTCCAAAATGATTGTATCATACCGATCCCCATTGCTAAGACTTTTTTGTATTCTTTTTATATAGCCACAGGGTGGAATCATGTTTGTTTGGGCCTCAAAAAATAAAAATACAAGTCAAAATAACACACCACACGACCAGCTCGTAGGCCACACGACCTGCCCTTATTTCGGTTTGTTGTGGACCGTGTTTCCTACACGGTTCGCACGGGCCGTGGTAGGTCCATTTTTGGTCTGTCACAAACCGCATTGTCATATAGAGTTTGGTCGAGCGGAGCACTACCCCTTTCTGCGATTTTTCTATCTTTTTTGCCTCTTTTTTGTCCTTGGTCGCTTCTTTTCATATTTGTGCATTTTTTTTAATAAATGTTATCTACCACGTGCATTCATTTTTACCTCCGTTTTCTACAAATTACCAAAGATTTGCAGTATCCAATATATATATAATCAAAACAATTAAACTCAATTCTCTCTCTCTCTCTCTCTCTATATATATATATATATATATATGGATTGGTTCAAATGAGACCAATCCTTTTAGTTTAGTCCATAAGAACATTTATGGACTCTTGATTTAAAATTTTGGATGATGTAGATCATTTTAGTTAATTTTGCCTTATAAGGGTATAATTGTATTTTTATATATAATTAGTTTCGTTAATTGACGGTTATTAGCTATTTTTAAGGAAAACATAATCCTACTTTTTCGATTTATCCGATTTTTAAGGAGAAAAAATCATCAACTTCAATCGTAATTTTTAAAATTGATATTTCTTTCCACCATATTTGTGAGCAGTCGTTCCTTTCAAAAAAGCCCGCCCTTTCGTTTTCTCCAAATCAACCGTGAATCCTTTGTCGGAAAAGCCCTATTTTCGAGTTCTCCACAAACTTCCTTTCAAAAATGCCTTACTTTCAATTCTTCCCCAAACAGCGATTTTCGGAGTTCTTGCCCAAATCACAGTCTAATTTCGTGGGTTTTCGACGCACTCAAGGGATTTTTGTTGGGAAGAGTTTTGATTTGTGGAGAAGGAAGTTCTCAAAGGTATTTTGTGTTTTTCTTTTCTCAATTATTGGAGTTTTTTAAGTTGTATTTTGTTTATATTTTCGTGTTTGATTGAAGGAATTATGTAATATATATACATAGTCATATATACTTGTACCTGTTGAAGGAATTGTATTATTCATATATCCAATTTATTAGGAAAAAAATTCGTGTATATTTTGGTGTAGTTTGGGTGTTTGGTGTAGTTTTGTCTTGTTTTACACCCTGCTTTTGTCTTGTTTTACACCATGCTTTGTTGCTCTTCATTTTCTAACTGGTAGACGGAATTATGTGTCATGTGATTTTTCCATAAACATATTATTCAGTTTTAGTATAGTTAGTATAACTATAATGTTTGGTTAGATACGGTTTTCTGATTTTTCTTGTCTAGAGGTTTGTTGTTGTAATTGAACCTCATGGGGTTGTGATTTTTAAGTCTCAATTGGTGTTCGTATAGTTATTATACAGAACATTTATATTTATTTATGACTTTGTGCATATGTTGATGTGATATGTTTTACATTAACCATTTTTAACACAACACATGACAAGTATGCATGTGATGTTTATTATGTATTACATATGATATGATAAGTATACAACAATAAGTGGAAGGTAAACAGAACATTTTCTAATTTTTGACCATTGACTTGTGATTTTTTTTTTTTTGTAGGAGTTGTGGTTAATACAATATCAAGCGAAGAACAGGAAGACAGGTTGATAATAGTTAAGGGGAGATTGGGGGAGACGAGCATCTTTCAAAGAGGCAAATGATCCATAAGTCATTTCCTGGAACGCAATGTAGGTCAAAACCTAATGTTCTTGTCAAGGCTCTTGCTTCTCTTAAACCTGCTCAGAAGATTGCAGTTGTTGCGATGGGTTTTGGCAGTTTACTTTCTTTGAAAATCGAGGATTTCAATAAAAATCTTACGTATTGGTTATTGAAAACTTCAATGCATTAATTAGTGAACTGGTATTAGATGATGGTTGGCGTATTCATATTGAGAGGGAGGACGTTGGGTTTCCCCAATGGTGACATAATTATTGAGAAGAAGAAGAAATCTGGGGCATGTGTGTTCGCGAGGAATTACTCTAAGGTGACTGTCGGTGAATTAGCTGTGAAAATGGAGTGTGTAGATGGTGGGGATTGGTTCTGAAGGCATTTTGTGACGCTAATTGACAACGTAATTATTGGAAATTTACAGTGTTGATACATTAATCCACTTATTTTGAACTTCCTTGATGATGTTTCCAAAATCAGGGAGTTTAATTGGTGGGATTACACATTGAACACTCTTATATCTAAAAAAGTTAAATGGGATGAGACAAATAAGATTGAGTTCAACGGTCTGGTGCTGTTTTTAACGGTAATTTGCTCTTGTGTTGCCCTTTTTTAAGATATTAAGGTGTGGTCATTTTCATAATGTATTTTTTTTATGCAGGCATTTTATTTGGATAGAGTTAGTGTTTTGGGGAGGGATGTGCCGAGGACATTACCGGCTATTGCTTCATGGACCATCGAGAAGGCAAGAAAAGAATTTATAAAGAGTTAGAACATGGAGGTTTTGGGCAGGGGTACGTGGACAGACCATACGTTAGTGGGGCTTCATTGCAACTTCAGCCGGAGGGATTGGTGGTCGGTAAAGAGAAACAATCATCTCTTAGGGGGACTTAAATCGATTGGTGGCGGTGGGCGGTATATATAATTGGTTTATTATGTTTAGTCTTTGTTTTTGGGGAGAGATTGTATATATAGTTTCTCTTTATTGTATACTTAGTTTATATTTGTTGTATAATTATTTGTATTATTATCTATTTGCTTATTTTGTTCATTTATATGACTGGGCAGAGTTTGCATAATTGTTTTTGCATTTATAGTTCAGTTGTTTTGTATGCATAGTTTATATATGTTGCCTATTTAGTTTTATGTGCGAGTATCTTTGCATACATAGTTTAGGATTTGTGTACACTTAGCTTACATATGTTGTATACATAGTTTACATATATTTTATACTTGGTTTTCTGTATACAACATAGTTCGAGGTTTTGTGTATACTTAGCTTATATATGTTGTATACTTAGCTTACATATGTTGTATGCTTAGTTCTTTGTATACATAAGTTATATTGTTTGTATACGTAATTTACATATGTTGTATATTTAGTTTTATTAGCGGTATTTTTGCATACATAGTTCAGGTTTTCTGTATACTTAGTTTACATATGTAGTATTTTTGCATACATAGTTCAATTTTTATTTGTTAAATTACTTTTATTTTTTTTATATGCTTTATAAAAAATGTTATATATTTCATCAAATTTGATTAGTTACACTTGTCTATTGACATGAATATATTGGGAAAATTAAGTCAAGGATTGTGTGGCTTGCTTTCGATATGGTGAAAATTATTTCGTTGATTCGGGATGCCCTATTGGATATGGTGTTAGTGCTGAATTTTTCGAAATTGGCGTGGTTGCTAAGAATATGATATGCCACAACTCTTTTCAAGTTGAGGGCACACGTGCTAGAGAGGATCTAGTTGGAAGTGAGAGTCAACAGGCTGAAGTATTCTGGAGCAATCCTGAAAATATAGCTTTGCTTGAGAAGATGGAAGCCGTTATCTACAAGCGGGATGAGTTCGAAAAATAGAATAGTGATAAGCCTAGTTTACGTCTTGGTTTAACCCAAGAACACAACACTGGTAAATTGGACGTTGTTGTTGAGACATCTCAATTTTATGAAAAGGTTGCGAATGCGAGTATGTTGGATGAACAGGTTGAGCAGGAGAATGAAAGCGATGTGTTGTTAATTTTGGAGATGATGTTGGGGTAATTTTCGTTCATTTCTTTTGCACGGATTTTTATGATTTTTGTTTGAATATGTTTCTTATTTTAGTTTATTTTGATTTGTAGAAAGAGACTAATATGATTATTTATGGTGGGATGGATATTGTTTTAGATAGGAATGAGGTAGTGAACAAGAATAGCGAGAAGATGCCCGTTTATCGGCGAAATGAACCTCGCAAGAAAGAAGAAGACTGAGACATTGACGTTCCCGTTTGTTGAGAGACGGGTTGATGTGATGTCTAAGTTAAACGAGCAGTATAATATGATTGTGAAATGGTTGTTTGAGAATCCAGAAGGTGAAAAGTAATTTTTTTTCATGGTCAAATATATTATAAATTTTATCATAATTACTGATTTTTCAATATTTTTTATGGATATTATTTTGTAGGGACGAGGCGATTTTTAAGGCTGGCAACATGATTATAAGAAGGGAAGACTTTGTAACAATGCAACCTGGAAGCTATTTGAGTGTATCCCTGCTTGATGCGTAGACAAAGATTCCGAATGCAAAAGAGTCGATCAGGAGCAAGAGTCCGACTTATCAATTTTCTGCTAGGACATATTCAAGAGTACTCTCATTTTTAATTTTCACTACATTTTCATGCCCGTATTCAAAATAATTGCACTTGCATGTTTGTATTTCGTAGTTAGATATTCTTCATTTTTAGTGAAGTCTGATTATATATTTAGTTAGTGGAAAATGTACATTTAGTTATGTGGATCTGTTTACTTATTTCAATGGATTTGTTTACTTAGTTATATAAGTAGTTCAGCGGATTATTTTTTTTAGTTTAGTGGATTTGTATTTTTAGTAATGTTTAAATGTATAGTTTGTTCAGTGGATTTGTATATTTAGTTCAGTTGATTTGTATACTTAGGAATGTTCAAATGCATAGTTAGTTCAGTGGATTTGTTTATTTAATTCAGTGGATTTGTATACATAGGAATGTTGAAATGTATAGTTAATTAAGTATAGTTGTATGCATTAATTGTTGCATGTTTCTGTTTTGCCACATTTCTTATATCTGTATTCCATTGTTACAATAAGGGAGGCAAACAATGATAATAGAACCTTGGCGTTATTTTCTCAAAGTCTTGATGCGGAGTTTGGTGATGTTAATCTATCAAAATTGTAGGCGTTTGATATGGTATTTACTTTTTTATTTCCTTTAAACTTTATAACAGTCATTTCAGATTTAAGTAATGATATTTTTCCTTTTATCCAGATTTTCTTTCCAATATGTAAGAGCGAACACTTTTTTGTTATCGTGTTCGATATGAAGAGGAAGAACATGCAGATTTTGGATAATTCATCGGTTGGTGGAACCAAGTATGACAAGTATGAAAATGTGCCTGCAAAGCTGGTGAGATTTGTATTCTTATTAATGTTTAAATGTATAGTTATTTCAGTGGATTTGTTTATTTACTTCAGTTGATTTGTATACCTAGGAATGTTTAAATGTATAGTTAGTTCAGTGGATTTGTTTATTTAGTTCAGTGGATTTGTATACTTAGGAATGTTTAAATGTATAGTTCTTCAGTTTAATTGTATTCATTCTATTGATACACAGTCCATTCATTAATTATTGGTTTCTTATTTTTCAGGTTCGTGTTTTCTCCTAGTACCTGATGAGCAGAGGTTGTGAGCAGATGGGACAAGAGGTTGGCCAGCTTAATCCAATCAGACTAGCTCTGCCATGGAGAGATACACGAAACAAGGTGGATTGCGGAATCTTTGCAATGCGGCATATGGAAACGTACATGGGTGGAGGTTTGAGAGGATGGGCACCTGGTTTACAGAAGGGCAACACCAATCTAATGTGTACTTTCCAATCCAAGTACACTGACTTTATTTTCTTAGATGACATGAATGAGTTAAGGGAGAAAAATTTGGTTGATTGTAAGAAGCATTGATTTGTGCAAGAAGCCATTGTAGAAGTTTTTAATTTTTCATTGTGGGAATAATTTGTGTTTTTTTATTTTAGTTTTTGGCAATTATTAGTGATGGTTTTGACATACTACTGTACATGTTTAGTTGGTACTTTTTGGTATTTCGAAGTATTGGTACACATTATAAAGGTATTTTGCACTTGTGTTTTTTGTGCAGTGGAATGTTGTTTTACCATGGGATAGTATTGTATCATTTCCCAAGTTATGTTGAATTGTATATTTAATGAATCGGATTTGTATAATTGGATCAGTTGAATTGTATTATTAGTTGTGTATGTAGTTTAGAGGAATTGTTTACTTAGTTACGTGGAACTTATTCTTGGTTAAGTGGAATTATATACTTATTTATATAGGTACTTCAGTGGTTTTGTATTTTTAGTTCAGTGTAATATTTTTTTCTTAGAGTGATCTTTTACAGATATAATTTTTTTGGGGTCGCATGTATATTATTGAACAAATGTAGTTGACCTGTATAACTAGTTATGCAGAATTGTATATTTAATACATTGGATTTGTATAATTGGATCAGTTGAATTGTATTACTAGATGTATAAGTAGTTTAGTGAATTTGTTTACTTAGTTACGTGGAGTTGTATCTTGGTTAATTGGAATTGTATACTTAATTATATAGGTAGTTCAGTGGTTTTGTATTAATTTTGTGTAATTATATATTTAGTTAAATGTTTATGCACACTCAGTAATGCTTTATATTATATTTAGGTCGGTATAATGGTATACTTAGTTAAAAAATTTTGTATACTTAATGAAGTTTTAATGTATAGTCAGTTCGATGTAATTTTATATGCAATATGTTTATGATAAGAAAAACAAAATCTAAAAGATAAATTAACATGTAACATAATATTTTGACATAAATGATAAACCGACAGGTTACATACTGTTCACCCAACATTTATTACAATAAAAATCATTCTACTAGGGTATGGTGTTGCGGTTTGGACACGTTCTGCTGTTATGTGTTCCGATCTCACCACAGGTTCCACATCATCTTTTGAGTTTTGTGCTTGTTATGATGGCTTTCTCTCTTTGGCTTTGAATTCTACTCCTCACATTATTATCGATGTTCTTGACTTTGCTTGTTTTGGTGGTAATACAGAAATATCAAGTTGTGAGGTTGAACCACAATAGGTTTACATTACTGACTGTTTGCTTCCCACAGACGGTATATGTTGCTGATCTTTTAACAATTTTACCTTTTCTTCAGATACAAGACATGATAAATTTGATAATTTATCAATATTTCCTTGCGCTAGACCAATGTAGTTGTGGAAGTCACACAAAAGGTTGTTTAGCGTGCTTGCAGTTTCGTCTCCTACTGCGAATTGATAAATCTGGCCAGCTTTTGTGTATGGTGTGATAGATGCAGACTTCATCCATCGCTGAGCTAAAAATCTCCCTAGGAATTTCCTGATAGTCCTTTAGGATCACAAAATTATGACAACACAGTAAGCCCATCTGTTCAAAGTGTGAATGTTTCTTACAATTTTCGATTGGACAAAAATATCCTTTAGACATAGTAAAATTTTAGGACAACTAAGTAATTAAAATATTTATTTAGCTTCTATTTGTTCAATTATAAGACAATATGACCTTTTATATTCTACATTTCAAAAGTATTTTCCTTTCAGCTATAACTCTTAAAATATTTTGAATTTTCAAATAATATTAGCTTCATATTAAATTAGATTTCGAGAGTTTTCTAACCATATGTCATAAGCATATATAAGAACTTCACATGAGAAAATTTTAACATTATAAAGTTCAACACTATGTAAAAATTAAGAATTTATGTTTTCTATAGTTTTGTTATTTATTTAATCTTTTTGTTATTATATGAGAGATGTTTATAGAAAAAAAGATTTAATCGAAAATATATTTTTAATCATAACATTAATGATATTTTAAATTTCCTATAAAATCAATTTCAAATTAATACTAGCTAGGTTTCAAAATCTTAAACTATATGTTCTAAACATATACACATGTTGCTATAGAAATTGTTTTTAACTATTTAACTTTTAGTATGATGCAAAATTGTACATTTTTTATATTCTTTTAAATTTTCTCAATAATTAAATATATATTATAATTTATAAAAAAGATCAAATTACAATATACACGATAAGAAAAGATAAAATTAAAAATATTTTAGGTTGTTTTGATGCTAAATAAAAAGTAAAGAAAATACACAATTTTTTTATGGTCGAAACATTCTCCCTTAATTAATAATATGCAGTTTAAAAATTAATTTATTTATGGTTGTTAAAGAAATAATATAGAAAACAAGAGAGTTTCATATTTTATTTTTATTGCAATTTCAGGTATATTTTATTTTAATTAGCTATATCAATAAAATAAAAAGTACAAAATAAAAGGAATAAGATTAGCATGAAGAAAAAAATGAACCAGAACTAAAACAAGTTTGTCACGACAAAAAATGTCTTTTAAATTTTAACTATATGTGTGAATTTTACTTAATTTTCTATATATATATATTATAAGTTTTAGTTTCTAATTTATTATTGTTTAATATATTATAATTTCAATCTTTCAATTATTTATATCATATTTTAAGAACAACATCAAAAAAGTGTTAAAATTGTATATATAAATTTATATAAAAAAACAAATAAGACAAACTTAATAAAAGAATCCATATGTATTAAATTGTCATTTTAGATAAAAATTGAATGTCTTTTGAAAATTACACCCTTAAAAGTTATAAGTTTAAAATATCAATACGATACACATTTACAATAAAAATGTATACCAAAATAATTAAATTTAATAAAATGGTGTGAAAGATTGAGCTAAAATTGGATTAGTCTAAAAGATCAATTCTTCTATGCAAGAGAAAAATAAATAAACTCATTTAACATGTAACAATTTGACTACTGAGAAAGTAATTATATATATATATATATATTACAAATTATATACTAGTTCAAATACTAACATAACATTCATACCTTACCAGTTCGGGACGGCCTTGTTCATTGTCGATAAAGAATTCCCACTTTGACCATTCTCTGAACCTTATAGTGAAGAGTGATTAGCCCCCGAAGGAAGGATCTTCTTTCGGTCTTGTGAATAGGGTGAGTGACTTTCAACGAGGTCCAAACGGGATCTATTGAGGCACAAGAGAGTGATCCACGGTGATTAACTAGTCCCATATCAGGATGAAAAAATCCAAGGATTGAGAGTCAGAGTGAAACTAAGAATAAAAAATATTGAAAAATAAATAGTCATACTTGACATTAATGAGTTGAGATTGATCTAAGTAAGTATGGGGGTTAATCTCACATATATAGATAGTTCAGGATTAAACTAAATAAAACATATTAAATATATTTGAAAAAATAAAAGTAAATAGTTAAAAATATATATATATGTGGGTCATTGCTGGAAATTTTAAAGAAAAATTAAATGACATTCATATAATATGTATAATTTGATATTTTCGATAAAATCTCAGTTCATTTTAAAAGCACACCTTTATGACTAATATTCAAACACAAAAACAATTATTATAAAATTGGGTACAAATTATTCTAATTTTTACAAAATCAAATATTATGAAAAACATGAAAGCAAGAATCAGAAATGGAAAGTCACTGTATGTATATGAAATTGTAAATAAATAAATAAATAAAATAAACTTATTTAATATGAATAGTTTGATATTTATGCTAAAGATTAATATTTCTTAAATTACATGTTATTTTAGGTACCAATATAATAATCAAAATATTCAAAATAATATTTGTGTATCAAATTTATTGTGTTATACTATATATAATAAATTGGAGTGAAGTGACTATGTTTAGTTCCAAGTAATATGAATTATTTCGGGCATAAGGAGTCGGAAGAGAATAGTTAATGGAGGGTTTTAACACTTGATATCTAAATTTTTGGCAACTATATTCTCTTATTTGATCAAAAATTCATTCAAAATTGTAAATAAAGATTAAAGTACTATATACCATTTTCTCAATAAATGCACTAAAAATGGATTGATACTTATATTTTACAACAAATAATATGATTTTGTAAACGAGATTAAATGAGATCAATTTTAAATTTACACTCTCTTCAAAAAAATATAGATTAGTTTCAGTTTATTAAGAATAATTACAATTTTCATAACTATACGGCTTACAAAATTTACAACTATGTAAATATTAATATAACCAATATAGCCAAATTCAATTGCAAGTACAAACTCTAATAGTATAACGTATCTTTCTAAAACTTTATGAAAATTTTAAAAACTATATTAGTTTTTAGTTTATTATGTATAACTTTTAAAACATAAGTGAATGCAAAAAGAAATTCAAAAATAAAAGTTAATTAGTATTACATTTAATTATTGAAGATTGACACGTGAAGATTGTTAACTTACTTTTTCTTTCATAAGACTGTCTTTGGTTTTATTATTTATTAAATAAAGATATTTTGTGTGCAATTGAATAGAGTTTCAAAATTCAGATTTCGACTTATCACTTTTCATAGTTTTATTTATTACATGACTATCGATGAAAATAATTGATTAATTTTTTATATATTAGGTTAATGTTTATTATTTTTAAGAATGGAAAGGAGGACAACAAACTTTAAGTTTAAGTGTTAATGATATATTGACTTTGTTACTACTTACTAAAATTAAAATAATATATGAATTTTAATTAATTTTTTTATTAATGAGATAACTTGCATGTGATTTACTAATCATTAGCTTATGATTTATAAGCTAAATTATTTGTACGATTATGTAAAATGCATCAAATGCTAAAATAATTTAAAAATCTTGTAAGAGAATAGACTTTTCTAGCAATAACAATGAAATAAAAAAAGATCGATGAATGTGATTGTAAGCTAATATAAAACTTATTTCGTTGTTATAGTAATTGAGAAAAATTCTCGGGATTGAGTTCTTTAAATGATTATTTAACAATTCATATCGATCTATAATTAAAGTAAATCAAAATATATATTAAATATTGTGTAAAATTTAATTAATATTTATTTCACTTTTTAATATTTTAATATTAATAATAAAATTATTAAATAATAAAATTATTTAAATAAAATTATATGGATCACATGTGATGGACTTGTTTCTTACTAATACATGCAAATGCATAAAGAAAAAATACATCAATTTTTAGTTTATACTCCAAAATGCATACATAAAAACCACCTAACATTTTTGTCACTTTTTGGCAATGGAAATAATCACGAGAAGTCGACATTCGATCATTAAGGTTGGTTCCTGGTCTTACACGTAACCTACATTACATCATTATCTTAAAAACATAAAAATAAAACTGCCGCATTTATTGATTACAAACCTCCTTTGAATTTATATTCATCATTCAATGACTTCATATAACAACAAATAATAATTTCTTAAACCAAAAATTAAAATAGAACTAATTTATAGAAAACAAATAATTTTTATATAATAATCTAAGTATCAAATTTAAAATTCATTTTATAATTGGCCACTTTAAATTAATTTCTTTCTATTCTTAAATTCAAACTTTAGTTTTAAACCTAAAGACAAAGAATTCTTAGTACTGTGACACAATATTATTTTATTTATTAATCATATTGATTACCGTTACTCGCAATTCTTCTTCTTTTACTTAATTAATTTTTTTTTATTGAAACCATGTTACTTCATCTAATGATCATATTTCATATTTATAGTTACATGTGGGATAATGTGCTCGAAATTTAATTAGATTGTTGGCTAAGAATAATATAAAGTTAGTTAAGACAAAAACTTATATGAAACCGTCTTAATCCAACTCTTTCTCTCTATCTCTCTCTCCACATATACCTACTTTCAGTTTGATTATATGAAAAAAAAATCAACATGACTTCGATTTTCTTTTCCTTTGGTTCAACATAATGGCTCAGGAAAATGGGATCTTAGGACTATGAGAGACCCCTCTCAATAACTTTTTGCAGAGGGTGGAGGTTGGTGGTGATGTAAACAATATACCAGTTATTTCTTATGGATCATATGAAAGTTATGTGTCTTTTGATATTGAAAATGGTCAAATAATTAAGTAAAGATATACATAGAGCTTTAGCATCTTAAAACATATGGACTATCTACTAGAGTCTGCAGTCTAACACACTGAGAACTCAATTCGTGTTACTCCTATATGTTAGTATCACTTTTTTAAAGTGATACTTTTACAATAAAAACAGATACTTTTAATGAAAAAACCAATACTTTTGTGACTAATACTATACGACTTGTAAATACATAATAGTAGCGAACATGTATACATAGGTGCTAATAAGTGGTTCTGGTGATAATTGAGAAGTGTCAATATTTCCCGAAAAATATTAGTTTTACTCCCATAAGTATTAGTTTTTAAATAGATACTTTAAAAGTAAAAAAATACTTTTAAAGAAAAATGTGATATTTTTTATGATCTCATTCATAGTATCATTTTTTACTCCAAAAATATTACTTTTTATTGTAAAAATATTACTACTACATCTTTTAAAAGTATATATCATTTTCCTTTAACACTATTACTTTTGCTTGAAAAGTAATACTTTTTACTTAAAAATTATTAATTAATAATCCCTTTAAAAGTATTATTATATACTTGAAAAGTATCATTTTTTACTTAAAAAAATATATATTTTATTGTAAAAGTATTACTTACTACATCTTTTAAAATGATATATTATTTACCTTTAAAACTGCTACTTTTTACTTAGAATGTATTACTTACTATTTTTAAACAAATTATTTATTATTTTCTTTAAAATTGTATTTTTTACTTAAAAAATATTATTTGTCATTTGAAAAATATTGTTCTATTTATCTTATTTGCAAACTATCTTATTATGCACTTTAAGTTAGTCAAGAGAAGTCTAACATGACACAACTTACACGTTGCTTCCAATAATGCGAAAATGAGAAATCAATAAAGTTCCCATTAACCAAACCCATGTAATGAAAACGAAAAGTTGGCACTTGGCACTGACATTTAATGGATTTATAGAACATGGCTTACTTGCATTATTTTTTTAAGATTTTAGTGGACAATTAAACACATTAACGTTTATACTAGGGGTGTGCACGGTCCGGTCCGATCCAGAGATTGAGAAATTTTCAGAACCGTCCCGAAGTTCGGAGATTCCAAAATAAAATCTCCAGAACTGAACCATAAAAAACATCTTCGTTGATGGCTCAAAAGCTACCTCTAAAACCTTAGGCAAGTGCACCTATCGTTTTATAGAATAGATTGTTGAGTACCGAGTGTCATTCCCATGAGAATTGTAAGTACTAGTAATTACCGTCTTTTTGTTATTTAATCTAGCAATTTTCAGAGTTTTTGTTGGTTTAAAAATGAAATAAAGAATTTGGAATAATTGCAACTTACAAAAGATCAAATAAAAGTAGATTGTAGAATAAGAAATCAAGAGCTAGAAATGTGTTTGGATGTAAATTCCTCTAGAATGTTTTTGTGATTTAACAAGATAAGGATACAACCAAAAACCCTTTAGCAAAAATCATCCTCTTTTAATAAAATTTCATGTTTCATGGACCGTAGAAATTCCCGATTTAAGTTAAACCCTCTATCGAGCGCGAATAACTCCTAACCTCAAGTTGATTAACTGAAATCTCTTTCTAGTTAAAAAACCCAAGATTGCATTATAACGATTTATGAATTCCCATATTAGGTTTGACCCTAATCCAGAAGATTTATGTCGTCCTATATATAGGATTGCATGCAATTCTTTTCACTTATATAGGTTCTATTTCACCATGAATCTTTCGATTTCCGGGTGAAAAATAAACTTTAAATCAATATTGTGCATATACCAATTCGAATGAATAAAGCATAATATAAGTGAATCACACAAAACATGAAGATTTTATTAAAAACATACAAGCCTTAATCACAAATTCATTCTATAGTTCATTACATTCAAACACTAGAAGTTTAGCTACACATGCCTTTGATAAAAGAGTATACTACACAAGAAGATTTGAATAAAATGAACATGGTGTATTTAGCTCTCATTCAAGACCAATACAAGACTTCCTCCTTGGTTGATGATGTTGAGCTCTAAGCCTTCTCCTCTAATGCTCTTCAACTTCCAACTCTACCTCTCTTTTATTCTCTCAATGTATTTTGCTTTGTAACTTAGAGAGAATGAATCAATGAATATACAAAATGAATGATTCCCCTAACTCATACTCTTGGATTTTATAGACATCATTTTTGTGCAAGAACACATTAATAATGCCATCATTTGTTAGACAAATGCTCCAATACATTGTTGGGTTGGTGAATTCTTGTATTCATATGATAATTGAGGAAATATGGGGACATGTTGCAACAAAATAGGGTGTTAAAGGTGTACAAAAGTGGTCAAAAAGCTTGGTTGTTTAGTTTTCAATAATTTCCTCATGGAAAAGTTGTTGAAAAGTGTCACGGACACGGCCATGTCGCCCAGCACGGCCAGGCTTTGTTGTTTCTTCATGTTGTTTCTTCCTGCAGAGAGCCAGTCTGACACGGTCGTGCTCCCCAACACGGCCAGACCGTGCTGGAGGTTGTTTTGTGCAAAATGTTTGAGTTTTTCGCTCTCGGTGGAACACGACCGTGTTGCCCAACACCCCCTACCCGTGTTGGACCAAAAAGGCCTCGAAGCGACGCGTTTAGCTTGGGATTTCGAGCGTTTTTGCATCCTTAAATCCCCCGGTATGTTTTGACATGAATCTATGGTCCGAAATTCACCAAAATTAGCCCTGAATGGTTAATCTACATCAATAAAAGCACCTCGGAGTAATATAAACTATGTACATTCAAAAATTTACAAAACTAACAATAAAATAACTCAAATTCTACTCAAATATACACATAAAACATGCATAAAAAGACACTTATCATCCATCCCGAACCGTCTTGAAAGTTCGGTACGGTTCGATACGGAGATTCGGTTCTAATGGGACAGTATGGAATAGTTCGGGATGGTTCGGAGAAACAGAGATTCAAATATTTCACAAATAAAACACACAAAAAAGGTGAAAAGAAAAACCAGTGTAAAAATCATTAAGGGGTTATACTTGCAATCTTTTTTTTAGTGCAATTTCCAAAATACATACCAAAACTATTAGTACTATATGAGTTTAACTTTTTGATATTTTATATTTAACTTATACAAAAAAATTCTTTAATTCATATTTAAGTGCCAAATTAATTATAAATCTTTCTTTTATGATATAGACTATATATTCTACATATTAGTTTAATATCAATTTAACTTTTCAATCGTTTTTATCTAATTTATAATTAAAAGTATTAATTTTTCTTTTTGGATTTTAATAATATGTTTCAGATATTATGTTATTTGTAACAGTAGTAAAAGTATAGAATCTCAACGAATGACAAATTTAGTAGCCTCTATTACACAACAATATTCTATAATCTTGGCACATTGTCATGGGCTCTTGACATAGGAAAAATCTAATTGACTAATATTCTATACTACATATCTTAATTTCTTGGTTAGATGATTACTATAGTTTATGTGCAATGTACTAATCATTTAACTAATTTTAATTCAATTAATTTTCTTGATTAGTAGATGAGTCTAGTTATGATCCTTAATAAGTAAAAATATCATCAAATTTAAATATTTTCTACAAATCAAATATGATTTTATAATTTCATTTATTGGTTCATTTAAATAAACTAAATGAGTATATGACGTAACTATTAGTAAATTAAATATATATCAATTATTCATATTGATAAAATATGTCAAATTTTTAATTTGATAATTTTTAGTATTATATAGTATTGAATTTCAAAGGAATTTTAGTTAATGCAATATCAAAATATAAATAATATAAAAATATTATATATAGATATATAAAAATTATTTTAAAATCGATTCTAGTTTCGGATATTTGGTTAAGACAGTTCAAAGATGGTTTGGTACGGTTTCTGACGGATATTTGAAAAATCTCCGAACGCGTACCATGTAAATTTTCGGGGACAGTTCGGTTCGGAGAAAGTCAAAAAGTCAACGAATATTTTCGGTTTGGATATTTTTTGGTTCGGGTTCGGTGATTCTCCAAGTCTCATGCACACCCCTAATTTATACACCTCTTGAATATCATCGAAGTTTTGGACCGTTTATTTGACAACTGAAATGACTATGTGGAACTGTATTCCGTTGGGTAGAGGCATTAGAGACAGCGACGCGGTGGCCAGATCTATCGTGATAATGGGGGAGAGAGAGAGAGAGAGAGAGAGAGAGAGAGAGAGAGAGAGAGAGAGAGAGAGAGAGAGAGAGAGAGAGAGAGAGAGAGAGATTGCAATTGTACACTGCTGAAATTCTTCTGAAATAAGAAACCAAGACCTAGTTTGTTTATGTTTCCAACAACCTATTTCCAATTTCCAACTATTCATAAAATTGAAATCATGTTTGTTTATAAATTTTTCAATTGAAATCATCATTTTCACATTCCGTTTTTCACATAAAACTACATCTTAAACCTATAATTTCAATTCTCAACCATATACACTATTCTACATCACTGATCAATCACTATTCTCATCTTTTCATCCAATTATACATATGAGACCCACTATTACCAACTCTATCAACTTAAAATATTATTATTTTTAATTATTTATAACTAATGGGACCCACAAGCCTACAATCTCACAAATATAATATTATATATTCAATTAAAATATTCTACCACTATCAACTTTTCAAATTATTATACATAAAATAATACTTCAAAACTACTCAGCTAAACACAATCTCATTACCAAACTTACATAAAACTCATTTTCATTCACTCATCCAAACATATTTCCAATTTTCACACGAAAACCAATAAATTTTCAAAATTTAATTTCCAACACTAGAAACTAGAAATGGTCAATGGAAACATAACCATACAAGGCCTTGAAAATTTTAGTTTTTCTATTTCTGAAATTTGATTTTGGAATTGGGGCTCCGTCTCACAGATTTAGATCCGTGAAACGATCTTACAAGAGACTTGCTCATTAGTTAATATGTTCAAATTGGTGAAGAATCTTATCTATTTTCCAATTTCCGTTTTATAAGATGATAGTGCACGTTTTTCAGCATTCTAATTTTAATAAGGTTCCCAAATTTTTTTATTTAAAATAATATTTTATTTTGGAGCACAAAGTGGAGCTAAAGTTGGTCACTTATTTGGAATCCATTCCAGATTGATAGTGGGGAACATTGATTTGAAATCAACATAACAATGATCATTCAAGAAATAATAAAATACTCGCGTCAAAAAAAAAAAGGAACTAATAAAATACTTTGGGATTTATTAAAATACTTTTGTATGAGACAAGTTAAATGTGGATTCTTTCAAAAAAACAGAAAAATTCAAAGTGAATTGTGCACATGTAGAAATGAATTCTGTAATTGGGAGAAAGAACCTGGTAGGGCCGAATGAAAAGATTTCATTGTTTGATTCGATTGCTGAAAATAAATGATTTGATACTACAAGCATTGGTGGAGGTCGGATTCAAATCACTAATTCATCAAATTGCTCCCCCAGGATATATGCGAACCGGTGAAGATTTAGTGGGAACTCATATCGAAAAGATCCGATTCGGAAAAAGATCATTATTATTAGATTGATGGGTCGAATATAATTGTTCTCTTTACCTATGAGGATCGATTGTACGCCGCCAGACCCCATCGTGAACATCGACCAAAGTCGTGCACATTTCGCAGTTTGATTTACCTTGGCGGCAGCAATGAGGAGACGAAGCTGTTGTCCTCGGTCATAGTCAGGCATAAGCCTGCAAGTTGAGATATAAAAAAAATACTATTGTAAATAACATCTTTTTGTTTTTATGTAAAGTACTAATAAAACAAAAACAAATTGATGACAAATTTTTCAAATGTGATTAGATCAACATACTATTAGGGGTGAGAAGTTGAAGCACGTCACGAACACGTCACAACACGAAATTATAGGATTTTGGATGGAGCTTATCGAGTTCGGGCTTTTATTGGACTGACATAATAAGTTGCGATAAAAATCAGTTTAATATCGGAATGGCACGATAAAGCACAATAATTTTTTTAATTATTGGTGATTGATTATTTATATGGATGATTTACTAATAATTAATTATTTGTACATGACTAATTTAATTAATAATTTATTAGAATATATGTTTTAAGTATTAAATATAAAGAATATAAAAAAATCATAAGTTTTATTGTTAACGGCCTAATAGGCTTACCTAAATAAAATTGATAATTTTGCTTATCGTATCGTACCGTATTTTTCGTGTTTTTTAACGTGTCGTGTTTGGGTTTGATTATATTTTCAAGCCCCGTTTATTGTGTCATGTTCGTGTTACGCTTATCGTGTCATGATGTAATCGTGTCGGCCCAATAATGGCCCCGCATTTAACGATTTGCACCCTACATGTCATTTCCTCCATGATTTTCAAGATTATATACAACTTTTCTCCAACCACCACACAATTATATTAAATGTACTTTACATTAATTAAGAGTGCACATACATTTTGTCAATTGCAACCAATCTTGCAATGTGCTTAACCCACTTTTTATCACATCACCCTTGACGAAGACTATCAGGGTTGGATGATTATGCCTCATTAAAAACTTTAAGTCGCAAAATCCAGTGGGAAAGAAAATGAGCAGAAGGAAAAAAGAGTACACAACTCAAATTCAAACCTGTGCAAGATTTGTCTACTTAAAAACCTTAAACTGGAAAAATCCAATCATATAAAAACTAGACATAAGAGAAAAAGAATACATCACATGTTATATGACCTCGTTTCCCCTGGAAAAAAAGAATATAATATGTTGCATCGGAATATCAATATTGATTGATATTAACTCTTCACATGTCCATGTCATATACTAACTTTTCGGATGCAAGCGTTGGCAAAGATTTTGTAAACAAAGTAGCAAGATTGTGGTGGAAGGGAATCTAATGAACATATACCTCTTCATTTCTTTGAAGTTCATCATAGAAGAATTTTGGTGAAATATTGTTACTTGTGATATACATGTTGTATTATCCTCATAAATAGTAGTGAGATTATCTGTAACCGACTTTAATTGACAATCATCTCATATATGAGCTATAACCGATTTTAACAAAACAGACTAATTTGCAGCTTCATGAAGAACACTTATCTTATAGTGATCGGAAGTGGAAGGATGTGATTGTAGATGTGGTCACATTCACAATCACATCACATGCGGAATTTTTGAAAAGAAAAGGACACATGAATTAAAAATTGTCTACAAGCCAACAAACTTGTAGACGTGCCAATATGGCGAAACTTTCCACTTGTACAAATCGTTTGATTCTCGTATACAAAAATACTAAAACCAACTAGTAGAAACTCAACGAAAAACTCCTATCTAGAGTATATCCGATTCAGGTAATTCAACTCATCCAACAATAGACATGTGTGGACTTCGTTAATCACAATACTAAAAACAATGGATGAAAAACCTAACAAACACAATCGCAGGCTGAATGTGATCTCGATGTAGTCACATTCGAGATCGCATCCAGCAAGCAAGAGACTCCTTGTGCTTGTATGACTCTTAACTCTCTCAAGGCTCTTGTATCTCTGGTATATTTCTTGTGTGTTAATCATGGACGTCCTCTTCCCTTTATATAGCCGTCCAAACCCTTCAAGAGACCTAATACACAAGGAAAGAAGATATATATAAATATATGACAAGTAAATCACTTATGTTAGGAAACAAGATAACTATCCAAGAATCCTAATATATCAATACCATATCAATATGATTTCTTCCCTTATCTACAATGTCCTAATTATATCATAAGTCTAGAAAGGCAAAACAAATCAAAAAAAAAAACCAATCTTTATATTTTAGGAAATTATTTTAGGCGATCACAAATAAAATCGCCCTAACAGGAAGAAGTAACTAATAATGTTTGTTTGATAGATCGTCATGATATATTTATACCATTACAGCAAATTAAATAGCCAGTTTGTGATCGAGCTTTTTGTGGATCGAACATATATCCCTAAAAAAAATTTAATATTTCCCATGAAATGTATTAGGTTTTTTGTCAAAAGTATTAGTAGTGTCCATGAAATGTATGAGTAGTTTCCTAAAAAAATGTAATTTTTCCCTGAAAGGTTTTCAGTAATTCGTTTAAAAAATATTAGCTTTTCTAATAAAAAGTATTTAGTAGTCTCACCAAAAAGTATTAGTAGGTCCTCTAAGTAAGTATTAATACTCGGATGGGTCGCTGGATCCACGGGTCGGGTAGGTCAATTATGTTGGATTTGTCTAACCGTTAGACCGCCTAACACGAGACTACCTCTTTGCAAAAAAATAAAATCAACACACAAGAATTTATAGTGCTTCAACCTACCTAGGGCCTACGTCCATTACCACCCGATCTCTCGAGTGGATTTTCTAACAACTAGTTCTATTGATGAAAAACTTGTTAGAACTTTGAAGAGCACCCAACTCTTTCAACAGCAACTATGGAGAGCTCCAAACTCTTCCAATAACAATGAAGAGACCCAAACTCTTCACCACATAGTCTAATCAACCAAGTGTGTTCTAACCAAAAGAATACTTAACAAGAATATCTTGTTTTTGATGATTTTAATCAATCAAGATTACACCTTAAATGAATTTATAAATTTCAAAAGTGTAAGTGTGATCAAGAAAGAAAACAAGCCTAATAAGCAAGACGTGAAAGTGCAAGCTTTAGTCTATTACAACAATAATATAAAAATGAAAGTTTGAGAGAATTTTGTTGAGATTTCCTTATTGTGTTGTAGAATTATGTTATCATTGATTCTTCAAAATCCCCAACTATTTATAAAGAAGCTTCAAAATTTGATTTCCAACATAGGCTCCTCCAATTTGAATTATGTCTATAAAATAAGGATAAAAAATCTACAAAAATGGTTAAGAAATGTTAAAGTGAATTTTGCTGATAAGTTTTGCTGCAATAGATAGAGTCCATTGTCGAATAGCCTATAGCGACCGACCGTTATGAATACAATATTTTGAAGTTTAAATAGTTGGATTAAGATTTGACACGGGTTTGGAAAAAGAGCGATCAATCTCTTTGCATAGAGACCAGTTGCTATTAAAACCGAGAAGAAAATTAATTTTGAAATCAAAAGCAGGTACCAGTCGTCCTCTATAATGACCAGTCGTTATCTCTTCAAAGATATTCTATGTTTTTCAAAATTTTCAAGAACTCTCATGTACCGGTCGCCCTCTATAGCGACTGGTCACTCTCAATGCAATGACTTCTCTGTTTTTTGAAAATTTTGTAAAATGTCCAGGTACCTGTTGTTATCTATAGTGACCGGTCGACCTTAATACACAGAGTTCTCCAAACTTTGACAAAAATAGGGTTCAAGTATTACTTCATAAAAATACGATTAAATAGATGAAAACATTTGAATTATACTAAATAGAATTTTGACATGATAGTATTGTTTTGGCTTATAAATCAAAAATGTGAAATCGTCGAAATTAAAAACAATTTTGTTCTAACAAACTCCCAATTTTTTATGACTTACACCCAAAATAAATTTTGGAGAGGAGATTTTTGAAAAAGGTTTTCTGGTCAAAAATTTAATATATCCATTGTATACAACACTTCTCAAATCAATATTTTTAAGAAATTACAAGCAACAAATAAACTAAGGGTTAGATTTTTAAAAGCTTTTTAAAGATCCTTGTATCAATATGCCAAATAAACAATTGTAGAAAACAATATCAATATACAAAGTATCAAGTTAATAAAATAGCTTCATTGCTTATGAGAGCAGATTATTAAGCTAAACATGTCCAATCATATCGATTAGCTTAAAAGCTCAAAAGTTCCCCTGTCAATGTGAATTATTTATCAAGAAAATTTTTTAAAGCTTAAACCAATAGTCAACTTAGAGCTTATAACATGTAGCTTAAGTTCAAAATCTCATCAAAAGCTCAAAGAAATAGTCAACTTAGAGCTTATAACATGTAGCTTAAGTTCAAAAGCTCATTAACTTATGTATTTTTACCAATCAACATATGTAATTTCTCCCCTTTGAAATCAAAAAAATAATTAAAAAATAGTTAAATATCGAAAGAGCATATATATATATATATATATATATATAACACCAAATAAGAGAAGAAAAGTGAAGCGACATGTAATATCCAAAATAAAAACAAGTTCTAATGAGGTCAAATGGAAGAAAAAGTAAATAATAAGAAATAGTAAACAATCAATTTCGTCGGAGGAAAAGCAAGCAGTGGGTAGGAGATCATTGATGAACTTATTGAGTTTTCCTAATGATTTCTTCAACTTGCTATTTTCTCTTTTGAGTTTATTATAGTCGCGTTTGATCTTATTATAGTCTTTGTGATATTCATCCTCCAAACAGTTCATTGTTAGAAAGATCCCTACATCTTTGATCATCATCATCATCAATGATGGTATTATCCTCGCAGCACTATGATGCCCACTAGCCTGCTAGGTTTTCAACCTTAATATTGACAAAAGTATCATTAGGTACTTGTGAAGTATAGGCTCTAGCTCGACCTTTGGAGAATTTAGTGGGAGCCTTTTGCATAGTCCTACGCATGTGAAGCATTTGTTGGATGTTATCATTATCAGTATAATATCTGAGAATCTCATAAATGAGCTCGGCATGAGGAAGACCAGATTGCAAAAGCAACTTACAAACAAAATTACCCAAGGAAAATTGCTTGGAGCCCAAAGTGATCGACTCAATCAAACATTGGATAAAATGGCCCAGTAATTTACTAATTCTCCTCGTACTGCATTCCTCTTGGAATTAGCAAACAATCCTAGACGTTGTTCACGTAAACCATCATATTTGTTGTTGCATATACCACCACGATCAACTGTGACATTTTTAATCCTTTTTTTGAGTTCGTTCTCAACTTCAACCTTATAGGATTTGAACACGTCTAGTGATTGTGACTTTTCATGAATGAGAACATGTAGTCATATCTAAAATATCGTATATAACATTATTATATATTGTTGACCATTCCAAGCAACTATAGGGAATGGTCCGCAATATCTAGAGGGGGTGAATAAATTATGTCAATTTTCGCGATTATGCCCTCTTTTTCGGATCAAACAAGCCAAGACAAGAATAGAAGTGTGGGAATTAAATAACACGCGTCGATTAAAAGAGGTTCAACCCACCTAGGGCATAATCCTCTAACACCCCAAAGATTCTAGGGATGGATTTCAAAAAAGATTTTATTAATTACCACAATTAATACAACATCACCTTACAACACCTCTTTGGAGATTACCACAATCTCTCTTGAAGATTACCACAATCTTCTACTACACCTTGTGAAAGATTACCACAATCTTCCACCTTGAAGAACACCAAATTCTTCAACACCTCAATGAGCACCAAAATCTTCAACAAGAAGATTACCACAATCTTCTTACACCTAACACCTAGATCACCCAAGTGTGTTCTTACCACAAAAACACTCACAAGGATATCTTGTGTTGAGTGATGAACCCAAATTCAAGATTAAGTTTGAGTGCAAGTGTAATCAAGAAATAAGCCTAGACCTCAAGATGTGAAAGTGTAAGACCTTATGCTATTACAACAAGAATATTTAAATTGAAGAACAAAAGTGTTTGCTTGAATGTATCTTGTTGTGTTGTAGTATTCTCTCTTGTTGTGTTGCTTCAATTCTTCATCTATTTATAGAAGATGATTGATCAAGGATAGACTCCTCTTGGGGACTGATTTCTACAAAAAAAAAATGCAATTAAAATCAAGATTATAGTTGTTAGAAATCCACCCCATAATTTAAGGAAAAGCTGTCTGTAAACTCAACGGATAGTTTGCTATCAAAAACCTATAGCAACCGGTCGAATAGAAACAAGGGTTTGAAAGTTTTCTCACGAAAATACACAGGGGGGCCGGTCACCATGGGGTTGGACCGGTCGACACCCCTGTGGACCGGTTGCCATCTTCAAAAATGCAATACAGAGAAGTTTACAAAAATCAAACCAAACTTAGACACTGATCGCCCTATATAGCGACCGGTCGACACCACTGGTCGCCCTATAGGGTGACCAGTCCACCTCTCTTTCTTCAGCAAACAGGTTGTTCTCTATTTTGCACAACTTTCAGGTACGGGTTGCCCTATAGGGCGACCTGTTGACCTCAAAATAGAGGAGTTGTCCAATTTTTGTCGAAAATGAACTTCAAGAAATAATTCAAAAAAATAGTAAAAATATTTTAGACCGATCATGAGTATTTGGACAACATTTAGAAGCATTGTTTTAGTATAAAAACACAATGAAACAAATTCAACAAAATCATGATAAAATATTTATATGTTATCCAATTTTTGTCAAAATAAACTTCTAGAAATACTCCGAATAATTAGTAAAAATATTTTATATCGATCGGGAGTATTTGGACAACATTTAGAAATATTGTTTTGGTGTAAAAACACATTTAAACAAAATCATCAAAATCATGATAAGAACATTTATCAAACAAACTCCCCCTTTTTGATGATTACAATACAAAATAATTTTAAGAGGACGATTTTGAAAATAAAATAATTTTCCGGTCAAAACTAAACTATCCGTTTAGAGTGACAATATTCCACGCATAATAATCACAAGGATGGGAGTAAATATTTTCAAAACGTTTTGCAAAAGCTTCCCCTATCAATATGCACAACAAGAGTAATATAGAAACAATCAACCAAAAGTTAAAAGCTCAGCTTTTACATATTGAGCTTAAGTATCAAGAGCTTATAAGATCCTCCTGTCAACAAAACATCATTAGACATGTAAATAGGTCCATAATACAACAAATAGACTAAGTATGATCCACGACTTTTGGCTTTTAATAGCCACAACTTATAGCTTCTTTCGTGAGCTTATTTTAGCTTCTTTGAGCTAAAGAGCTTATATCTTATTTCTCCCTCTTTGGAATCATCAAAAAGAATGTTAGCACGATAAAAACATCATATATCCATATCAAAGTGCGCAATTTAACCGATTTATCGAGCTATTGATCATTAAGCTTAAAATTCCAAAAGCTAAGGGAAGAGTTGATCATATGACTTGTAAAAGCTCATTTGATTTACAAAATATGATCTCTATAAATATAATACATTTGAAAACGAGAGAATCATGTAGGTGATAAATTTTTCTTTGAAACATTTTATCGAACATTTGGCGGGCGTCAAATAATAAAGAAGATGTATATAGCCCTTGTAAAATAACCAAGCCATATTTTTCATCACCAAATGCAATTATACAATTATCATCCAACAACAATCATCATGCCTAACACAAATATATAAGAATTCCAACAAAATATTAAAGATGAAGCACATTCTCAAGGGTTCAACCCAATTGAGATAAAGAAGAAGAATTCTTACCAAGTAATTTATTTCCTTCTTTTTGAACATGGCCATGTTACTTGACACCCCCAAGTCATGTTGAGTGATTTTCTTGCTTTTTTGCACTTAATGTTGGCTTCAAATTGCTCGAAATTGTTCCACCTATAATGTTAAACACATCCCGCGATAAAATTCTACAAAAATACTCGAGAAACTATGATTTTTCTAACAAAACAATTAAAAACTATTGAATTAATAGCACAAAATATGTACAAAATGACACTTATCAAACCGCCTCCAACTTGGAAATTTTGCTTGTCCTCAAGCAATTTTTAAAACAAAGAGACGGGTTGAAAACAAAAAGAGACATCTATTTTCACAATTTTGACATAATTGAAGTGAATCGCTAAACTTTTCCTTCCCAATTAAGCCAATCCCTCTTTAATTTTCAACCATGTGTAGTGCATTGTTGACTTGGAATAATGGTTGCACCATTATCCTTGGATGGTTGCTTTTGTCAAAGCCTTCACATGGATTACAAATTAATATTTTAACAGCCCCTCTTAAGTTGTAATCCGTATATAATATTGAAGTTGCTCCAACTCGAATTGTTGAGAATATTCCTTTGCAACTAAGCTTGCTTTGTGCTTAGAAGTATTGGTTCATTTCACGACGCCGTCTTCTTGCACCTCGTTGTGAATTCCGCCATAAATGACGGTAATCTTTTTTTATCCTCCATTTTTAGAACAAATCTTCAATGCATTTTTCGATATTTTGATACCATTGTAATGTGCGGAAGTATATATCGAACAACCCTTGGTGCATAAATGACAAAACTCTTGCATCTTTGGTCTTGTTCTCTTTATCTTTTTTTTTTAGTCGCTTCTTTTAGCGCTTCTTCCTCCTTCGGAGTATATGTGTTATACCCTCTCTTCAACGATATCCCGAGTTTATGGGACACGGACAACGTTCTCATTTTAGTAACATTCTTCAACAAAGATAGAACACTTTGTTGGATAAATGTGAATACATTTTCACTATTGTTGGCTAAAGCCATTTTTTTAAATGGAGGAGTTATCGTGCCCGCGGATAGCTCGACACCAAAATTGTTGGGTATAAAGGTGTATATATAAAAATATGAGAGAGGTAAAAATAAATTGGAGGCTAAAGTATTTGCTTTACTAAAAATATAATCTCATCAAAATATAATTTTAGAAAACACACTCAAATTTTGCTCACAACTCTCTTACACTAATTAGCCTTGTTTGGCTAGGATTTTGGAATTGCTCTAGGATGATACTTGGAATTGTTTGTATTGATTTTTGCTTGATAATGTAAACCCACATCATTCTGGAAAAATCATCAACGAACAATAGGAAGTACATGTTGTCATTGAGGGACGGTGTTTGTGTTGGCCCACAAATATCTCGCATGTACTATCTCGAGCGGAGCTTTGGCTCTGTATGATGTCTTTGGAAATGGGAACCGATGCATTTTGCCAAAAATACATCCTTCACATGTCTTGTCTCGATCTGGAATGTTAGGAAGACCAAACACCATATTTTTCTTTTTTAACAAATTTAAACCTTTATAGCTCAAATGCCCATACCTCAAATGCCATAGATTATGTTCTATTTTCGTGGTACTTTGAAGTGCAATTTTTTCGATTAATGGCAAATTAAGAGGAAATATTTTGTTTGAACTCATCTTAATTTTAGCCATTGTGAGATTCTTTTGTTTATCAATAATGATACAGTGGTCATTATTGAACTCCACCTTGTAATCTTTCTCCAAGAGTTGGCCCACGCTCAATAAATTTTGAGTCAAGTCAGGTACATAAAATACATCTTTGATGATATTCATTTTACCTTCTCTTGTTTGGATCGTTATTTCTTCATTTTCGGTGATCTTGCGTGATTTGCCATCTCCGAGCTTTACTTCGAGATGAATATGATTCATCAAGATTCACGAACATTTTCTTTTTTCACACATATGATTGCCGCAACCACTTTGTCCACGTACTCAAATATTCTCAATTTGTTGTTGAGAATTCAAACATGAAAAAATACCCGACAGGCTCTTTTTCTTTAGATAAATTTGCTTCATTTGTATCTCCATCATCTTTATGCCAACAAATCTCTCTCGAGAATGATTTGCATTTCTCGCATCTTTGCACTTAAAACGACAATCTTTGGTATCGTGGTTATTCTTTTCGCATATCCGCAATACAAATCAGTGTTTGAATGCTCCTAGTTACTAAGCAACAACAAACAGAGGAATATAACCTCGATTTGTCCCCTTTTTATAACAATAATAGCCCATAATTTTTATTTTTCCGAATGTTTTTTTCATTTTTTTAAAACCCGAATTATGGCTTCTCTAATGATCATGACACAAATACAATGACACCGGTATCCCCCCAAAGACGCCAAAAACTTGATGGCTCAAAAGCTACCTTTAAAACCGTAGGCAAGTGCACCTATCGTTTTATATTATAGATTATTGAGTACCAAGTGTCATTCCCACGAGGATTGTAAGTACTAATAATTACCGTCTTTTTTTATCTAATCTATCAGTTTTGAGTTTTTGTTGTTAAAATTGAAAAATGAAAAATAAGGAATTTGAAATAATTGCAACTTACAAAAGATCAACTAAAAGTAGATTGTAGAATAAGAAATCAAGAGCTAGAAATGTGTTTGAATGTAAATCCTCTAGAATGTTTTTGTGATTCAACAAGATAAAACATACAACCATAAACCCCTAAGCAAAAACCAACCTCTTTTAATAAAATCTCATGTTTTATGGACCGTAGAAATTCGATTTAAGTTAAACCCTTTATCAAGGTGAAAACTCCTAATCTCAAGTTGATTAACTGAAATCTCTTTCTAGTTAAAACCCCCAAGAATGCATTATAACGATTTGTGAATTCCCATATTAGGTTTGACCCTAATCCAGAAGATTTATGTCGTCCTATATCTAGGATTGCATGCAACTCTTTTCACTTATACAAGTTCTTTTTTATCATAAATCTCTTGATTACCCGATGAAGAATAGATATCAAATTAATATCTCGGAAATATTAACTTGAATGAAATAAGCATGATATAAGTGAATCACACAAGACATGAGAATTTTATAAAAGAAACATACACACCTTAATCACAAATCCATTCTAGAGTTCATTACATTCAAACACTAAGAGTTTAGCTACTCATAATTTTGACAAAAGAGTAAATTACACAAGAAGATTTAAGTATTGTAGACATGGTGTACTTATCTTTCTCAAAACCTCAATGGACTTCTTTCTTGATTGATGATGTTGCTCCAAGCCTTCTTCTCCAATATTGCCCCTGTTAGGAAATTTATTGTTTAAATTTTGATGAATGCCATGTAAAACTTAGAATAGAAAGTTGGCACCCCAATTCTCGTTGTAAAATGCATTGTAATAAATATAGTTGGCCAAGCCGAATTAAGTCGCCTACGCCCAACATGCAAGAAGACAATCGGAGACTAGAAGGAAGACTCCGCCGCGAGACAACCGAGTATGGCAAAGAAGAGTAGACGGGAACTCTATTTGAAGAAGCGGTGAGATGTGAGTGAGTGGAGATCGGTCAAGTCAACTCGAGAAAAGCCAAGTCTCAAGTTGAAGTGACAAGAGTCATCCAATGATTGGAAGTCGACTCCAAGTCACCGGGGAAAGCAAGGAAATGCGGTCAAGTCGAGATAATCAGTAAAAGATCCGTTGCACTTAAATCAAGAGATTTACTTAAACAAGTAATATCTCCATACCACCTTTCTCGGAGTGCTCACCCCAGGAAGCGTGCAAAAGGAATGAACCAATGGGAAGCACTACACCGTGTCGAACTCAAAAGGTGAAAGAACAATTTATACGAGGAAATGGCAATTCCAAGGATCGCAACAAGACAAGCCAACGATCGCAAGTGACTTTCAAAAATAAGCCTATCTCTTCAACGGGCAAATTTTTGAAAGATCACTATAAAAGGCTGAGGAGTTTGTTTGAGAATGTGTGACACAAGAGACACAAGTTACGGACCTGAACCAAAAACGTTCAAGCCATTATTTAATCTGAAACACTCTCAATCCTCAAGCCTACACTACGAAGAACATCAATCCAACACTCACCTGTGAAGGAAAGATAACTTCAATCAGTTGAAGAGGAAAATTCTGAAAAATCAAGGGGTCTACATTCCACGAAGGATTGTAGGAAGGTTCAAGGTCGAACCAAGTCTTAAGCTTTTGGAGGGCTTCGTGATCAAATCCAAAGAGCTTGAGCAAGTGAGCTGTAGTAGCAAGGCAGCTGCCCTGTGAAGAAGCTGAGTCATACGAGAAGCTTGGTGAGTGATCAAGGCGTCTCAGATCGAGTCCCAAAGGATCAAGTCATTTGTGTGATCAAGACTTGTATCCGGACTGTTACCACTTTGTATATTGATCATTACCTAGTGGATTCCCCAGAGTTGGAGAAGAGAGGAGTAAAAGAATTACCCCATCTTCGAACCTTTATAAAAATTTCATTGTGTCATTTACATTTCAGCACTTTAATCTCTGCATCTTAATTGTTTAATTTTGCTGACATATTTGCTATCCACTTGATAATTTATAAGTACTAAACCAAGCACTAAATTCTTGCTTAATCGAACTTAAGGGTGTTAAGTCTTCCGCTGAAAACAAAACCACAGTTGAGTTAATTTAGTGCCAACCAAATGAGTTATTCCATCAACATTCATTGAGTCTCATTGAGAGATTAACTCTACCGAGTGACTAAATTGATCGTCCATCAAGGACACATTGTGTGTAGTATCAACTCGTTTATTTAAAAGGACTAAATCGAAAATTTGCAAGGTTTATTCAACCCCCACTTCTAAACCTTACACTTACACCCTTGGGACCTAAAAGTGGTATCAGAGCGGTTGGTTCATTGAACCCTCCGCACCGGTTAGTTCGAACTAGATCTCCAAACTTTTCAAAGTCCGCTTTAGTACTTAAACCTTCAAAACTCTTTTTGTCATTAAAAGTGATTATCATGGAAGCAAATTTGACACGCATCCCTATGTTCACAATTGAAGAATTTGATGATTGGAAAATTCGTATGCGTGCTCATCTATCAAAGATTACATGATGAGATGTGGATAGTAATAGAAGATGGGTCACCGCAAATCTTAAAGGTGAACACACTGTAAGAAGAGTCGCATTTGAAGGAGAAGAGGATGTTGCTCCCGGACTGTCATGGTTGAAAAACCAAGAACCGAGTGGACAAATGATGACAGGAAAAGATACAACCCGGACAATGTAGCAAGGACATCCTTTACAAAACCTTGGACAAAGCCATGTTCAATAAAGTCAAATCATGCAAAACGGCTAAAGAAATCTGGGACAAGCTGATATTGATTTGTGAAGGCTCGTGAGCAAATCAAAGAAAACAAATTATCGTGGTTTGTACAAATTTGAGAACTTCAAAATGATCTCGGAGAGAACCTGGATCAGCTGGATGCTCGATTCACAGAAATCACCAATGAGCTATCTGCACTTGGAAAGGAATATACACAGAAGGAAATGTGTATGAAGATCCTAAAAAGTCTTCCACTGAACGGGAAATGAAGGTCATGGCACTCGAGACATTCCATGGACCTATCAAAGACATCCAATCATGAATTATTCTCGGATCTCAAAGCCTACGAGTTTGAGTGAGAAGGAAAGACCAGGAAGAGACAAATGTACCCAAAACAATTTGCTCTAATTGTTAAAGATGGGAAGAGAGCTAAGGTCAAAGAAGTCATTGATCCGGAAGAAATAGCCCTGATGGTTAAAAGGTTCAACAAGTTCTTCAATAAGAACTACAAGAGAGGAAAGGGTGAATCTTCCAGAAGACACTCAGCTCCCTCCAAGTCAAAGGAAGATAGGCCAACCAAGAGAACAAATTATCAAAAGGTGAATATCAAAGGATCGACAATCCAAGAATGGAAAGAGATGATCAAAAGGTTGAATATCTATGATGGAATTGTAGACAACCAGGTCACTATGCCATTGATCGCCCATATCCTCGTAGTCAACAAATACGGGAATGAAGAAGAAAGAAAGGTCTTGAGAGAAAGAAGACAAGAAAAGAAAAAGGCAATGATGGTCTGCAGAGATCGCTAAAACAAATGACTAAGTCAAGAGAGACGGTGATTCGAGAGCTTGATGAAGCCGACTACTCAAGTGACTACGAAGAAGAAGCCCCGATCCGCTTGATGGCCAAAGAACAAGATCAACTCGACCAAGAAGATGAGGTACACTCTAACTCATCAAACTCGGACTCTAGTGATAGCTGATCGTGACACACACACCTCATCACCCACTCGATCTTTATGATTCATTAGGAAAAATGATGAAAGATTTTGAACACATTAAATCCTCACACACACTATTAAATGAGGAAAATGACTACTCAAGAGTCAAAACTCAAAGCCGACTAAGGAGCCGAGTACTCTAAGTCAAATAGCCGATGAGAATGAAAGTTTAAAGTTGAAAATGCTAAATTAATAGCGAAATTGCTGCTATAGAAAAGAGGAGAATGACCTCAAAAATGTTATTGCCTCATTCACTAAGGCATCTAAATCATTGGATGATCTTATTATGAGTCAAAGAGAATGTGGAGACAAGACAAAGCTTAGGATTTAATTCTCTGCGTGCCATGTCAAACCTCAAAAGTAATTTTGGAAAAAGGATCTTCAAGTCATGAAGAGTCCGAAAAATCCAAAACTCTAAATGATGCACACACATTCACTCCAAAACACAAGAACAAGCAAAGCGGCCTTGGTTATAAAGGAAAAGGAAAAAACTTGACTGAGTTGAGTTTGAAAGGACAAGCGAGAAGAGATTCAACCGAAGTTTCAAAGCAAACTCCAAACAAAAATACTCAGTAAAGAAGAAGCGAGCTACCAAAAACCGGAAAATCTATAAGAGAAATACATATGATGGGAATGGTAGAAAATATCCAAGCCAAGCCGATTGGAATAATGTGAACTATCAAAGATAGACTTATGGAATATAAGCCCAAATGGCAAAGGCCAGAACTCAAAGAAAGGCCATTCCAAAAGTATAAGAGTTTTCATCAAAGACACATATGCACCCAGGCACTACACTCAAAGACACCACAATTACCCAAGAAAGGCAATTGCTAAAACACATATGCAGCATCTGAGGACAAAAGAGACAATTTTGTATGAACCTAAAATCCCCAAGCAATTTGCCAGGATTAATTATGATTATGGCATCGATAGATGGCAACCCCTTAGAGTCAAATCATTTGGCTATAGGTTGGTTGGATCATCTTACAATTCTAACCCCTCAGGACCGGACAAGTATGGGTACCTAAAACTTAATTTCCTTGATTGCGGGTTCAAGGAAGTGAGTGCCAAGGAACCTGGTACATGGATAGTGGTTGTTCCGGACATATGACAGAAATAAGAAAAATCTGTCAAAATTCAAGGAAGTTAAAGGAGCAAAAGTCATATTTGGAGGAAATGAAGCTCCTGGTGAAATAAGAGGCATTGGATCCATCAAAAGGAATGGATTAGAAATCACAGATGTTGCATATGTTGAAGGACTCAACTTCAACTTATCGAGCATCGATCCAACTCGTGACAAGGGCTACAATGTTGGATTCAACATGGGTGTATGCCAAATCAAGGATCTTGAATCGAATGAAGTTGTCTTTGCAAGGATGTAGAAGCGAAGAATATGTATGTTGTGGATTGGTCAACCGCAACACCCAAAGACTGCCTACTAGCAAAAGCACAAATTGAATCAAGTTAGGCCGTGGCATAAAAAAGCCGAGTCACCTAAATTTCAAAACGATTAACAAACTTGCAAGAAGTAGTCTTGTGGACGGACTTCGGACTCAAGTATACAAGAAGGAGAGTATATGTGACGCATGTCGTCGAAGGAAAACAAATCAAGTCATCATTCAAAGAAAAGACATGCCAATCTTCAACAAGAATATTGCATCCGCTTCATATGGATCTATTTGGCCCAAAGTGGAACCGCTTGACATAAGTGGAAAGAAATACACCTTGGTGGTAGTAGATGACTACTCAAGATATACATGGACAATATTCATGTGTAAGAATAAAGAAACTCTACAAAAACTACCACGGTGATGAAGAGGATTCAAAACGAGAAGAGTCAAACCATTATCAAAATAAGATCAGAGGAACCGAGTTTGTCAATGGAATAATAACTCGATATTGTATTGAGAATGGTATTGGTCATGAACTATCAAAGAACAAGAACTCCACAAAGCAGCATGGAGTTGCGAGAAAGAAGAACAGAACCCTCAAAGAAGCGGCAAGGACCATGTTAGTGAAGCGGGATTACCAAAAAGATTTTAGTGAAGCAATCAACACGACTTGCTACACCCAAAACAGATGTATGATAAACAGACGGTGACAAAGACTCCTATGAGATTTGGGTGGAAGAAAACCAAATGTTGCATATTTGAGAATATTTGGATGTAAATGCTTCATCCACAACAATGGCAAAGACAATCTAAAGGCTTTTGATGCTAAAGTGATGAAGGTATCTTCTTAGGATACTCACAAAGCAAAGCCTACAGAGTACTCAATAAAAGGACTATGGTTGCGAAGAATCCATTCATGTGGTATTCGATGAGCCAAGTGTAAATGGAGAAGACATTGAAGAGTCGGTGATAAGTGAATCATCCAACCATACTGAGAAGAGTCCCTATCTTTGAATTATCAATTATCAATTGAAGAAGATGAGATATTTGAATCTCAAAAGCATTTGGAAAATTTGCGGCTAAGTGATTATGAGAGAGAGCTGACCCAAAGAACACGGTATGCAAGTCGATGAATCCGGCTAACTTACTCCAACCTCGATGTAAGATGGCCGAGAGACCATCCACGAGAACTTGTCATTGGAGATATAAGAGAAGGTGTCAAAACAAGATCCAGAACTCAACAAGAAGCAATGTTCACATGCTTCATCTCGCAAATAGAGCCCAAAGACGTGTCACAAGCATTGGACGACACACATTGGATTCAAGCTATGCAAGAAGAGCTGAATCAGTTTGAAAGAAATAAAGTATGGGAATTAGTGCAAAGACCCATACATCAAAATGTTATTGGCACCAAATGGGTGTTCAGAAATAAGATGAACGAGGAAGGTTCTGTGGTAAGAAACAAAGCAAGGTTAGTAGCCAAAGGATATTGCCAAGAAGAAGGGATAGATTTTGATGAAACATTTGCCCCTGTAGCAAGATTGGAAGCTATAAGGATGTTTCTTGCCTATGCAGCTCACAAGGATTTCATTGTATATCAGATGGATGTAAAAGTGCATTCCTAAATGGTTTATTGGAAGAAGAAGTGTATGTTGAACAACCTCCAGGATTTGAGCAGAAGACTCTTGGAGATAAGGTATACAAACTCAAGAAAGCTCTATATGGATTGAAACAGGCACCCAGAGCATGGTATGATACTTTGTCACAATTCCTAACCGAAAATGGATTCACAAAAGGAAAAGTAGATAGAACACTTTTCAGAATTCAAGACAAAAAGAGTATACTGCTTGTTCAAATATATGTGGATGACATCATTTTTGGATCCACAAACAAAGAGTCTGTGTGAAAAGTTTTCAAACCTCATACAAAGTAAATTTGAAATGAGCATGATGGGAGAGCGACATTCTTCCTTGGACTCCAAGTGAAACAAAGTGAAGGATGGAACCTTCATAAGTCAAACAAAATACACCGGAGATTTAATGAAGAAGTTTGGTATGGAGGAGAAGTCTTCGTAAAAATACCAATGAATACATCATCAAAATGGACATGGATGCAGATGGCAAGCCTGTAGATCAAACAAGATCTGAGCACTTATTGGATCATTGCTCTATCTCACAAAGAAGCGAGGCGGATATCACCTTTCTTTGTAGGTGTATGTGCAAGATTTCAATCTGCTCCAAAAGAGAGCCATATGACAACGGCTAAGAGAATATTGAGATACTTGAAAGGAAGCCAAGAAGTTGGCTTATGGTATCCAAAGGAAGGTGGATTCAAGCTAATCGGCTATTGATTCGACTATCTTTGGATGTAGAGTGGACAGGAAGAGCACCTCGAGGCACATGTCAAATCTTGGGAAACAGACTAATTTCTGGTTTAGCAAGAAGCAAAACTCAATAGCCACCTCTGGTGAGCGAGAATACATAGATGCGGGCAATTGTTGTGCCCAAGTCCTATGGATGAGACAAAGAAGTGAGAGACTATGAAGTTGAAGAAAAAGAAATTCCAATCATGTGTGATAACACAAGTGCAATTGCCATTACTCAAAAATCTGTGTTGCACTCAAGAACAAAGCATATCGATGTCGAGATATCACTTCATAAGAGATCACGTTGAAAAGAAGGACATCATCTTGGAATATATCTCAAGCGATAAACAATGGTGACATCTTCACAAAACCATTATGTGAGTCAAGATTTGAAGAACTCAAACATGAGTTAGGGTTAATTGAGTGAGTGACACTCATAAGAATCAAAGAAAAGAAATGAAACACAAAAAGGGTGAAAAAGAGTGAACACACAAATCACCAGATCGGAAAGAACAGATTACGAGTCGGTGATAAATTGAGTCACTAAGAGAACTGTGAGAAGTAGAGTTAAATCGGCTAAAGGATAAGCCGAGTCACTTATGAGCAAAGTGACAAAAACGCAATCGTTTGACAAAGCGCACACCAAGCTTATGATTGGATATAAATCTTTGCCGCATTAAATACGAGACATTAAATGCTAAATAGGCGTGCAAAATCTAAGCCGTTGATTTCGATCACATTTCAAAAACCACCCGCACGCCCTTTCATAAACCATACTTAAACCATTTCCGTCCGTTTCTCTCTCACACTACCAAAAATGTTCATCTCTTTCTCTCAAAAGCAAAGGCAAAAATTCTCTCGAAACCCTATCTATCTTCAAATCAATCTCTTAGTTTTTCTTTGATAAAATCTGAAAAATGGCACCAACCTACGACTTTGTCAAATTAGGAAGCAAATCCACAGGGTCTCTTTGTGGATTTCGACGGCATGGTGAAACAGTGGGTCCGACGACACCCTAGTGAAGAAAATCACTGAAAAATTGGAAACGACCGGGCTGAAACCATTTTCGACGTTAGAATATCCGATGACCTATGTGGAGGAGGTCGCACAATTCTCGTGAATGCCGAGATTCACGATGAAGGAATAAAGTCATCATTCACGAAAGCGGTGACTATCTCGCCAAGGATTTGGTGAACATTGCTCACTACCTGCCAAGGAGCATCGAGATTAACGAAGCTGATGTAAACCTGGCGATGTTTGGAAAGAAATAGCCAAGCCCGACTATCTTTGATAAAATAGTATACACAAAAACAAGAGCTATTTGAAGGAGGATTATCACAAGCTGTTGGACATAGTTGCCAAATGTATTGACATCAAATTTGGCGGCTTTGACCAATGTCAAAAGCAAAGTGATTGTAATGGCCGCAATCATCGCAGAAAAAGAAGATAAAGGGCTGAGTTTGTCTCAGCAGACTCTGCCGAACGTAGGGAACAAATCCTTCAAGGAAGATGGCACATTTGGAGGATCCAGGATATGGCCTAGTGATTGGCCGATGATGGAGGTGAAAGGAGTCCCTCTTAGACATGGGAAGACATTCCATGTTAACAAGAGGATGTTCGAGAGCAAACCTCTCTCGGCGCATGAGAAGAGAGCCTACGCCAAGAGAGCGACACGAGTGAGGGGGAATCGGTGACCCTGAAGATACAACTGTTTCCTCTCCACCAAGAAGAAAAGCTGCGCCCTGCAGTGCTAAGAAGATCGCTTTGCCCTCGCAAAGAAAGTCAAACATGCTCCGCCCCTGCAGCAGAGTCACTGCCCCTGCGGCCGTGTCTCCCGCCCCTGCAGCTAGCGATCGAGAAGGACTCACAAATACCTTCTCCGATCGTCAAAAGAGGAGGCGAGAAGCCAAGACGGCCCGCTCCTCGGAAAAAAAAAGACACAAAGCATCGGCCCCGCCGCCAAGACTCAGAGAAACCGTCTCGAACCGAGAAATCCCCTCGGTACAAACTAGGAGACGAAGAAGAATCATCAAGCACTCCGAGCTTGAGAAACCGGCCGAGTCGACCACTCACCGTGGAGCAGATCTGGAGAGGGCTTTGGAGAAGTAGAGTCTCGGATGTAGTTGATGAAACACCAAGTCTCTGTGGGCGATCATCGAGGCAACTCAAGACACAAATCGTAGTTCACAACAAAACACAAGCGGCGATAGAGCGGATAGTGATGTGATGATCCTATCTCCACCTTACCCCGGACATCCAAAATCGCCTGCGCGTGAGTGGAGGAAATGGAAGTTGAGTAAATCAAGGAACAGTTCCAACGGCCTGAGTTTATAGAAGAAGAAGAAAGCTGTTAAACTTCCTTGGACTAACCACTTTGTGCTCCCAAAGATGGATGAAGACAATCTGCACGGACATCCTGCAGATCTTCAAGGACAAGGAGAAAAGAAAAGCAGAGGAAGGCCGAGGCACTTGAGAAGGCAAGCATCGTCCCTATCTCCGGCACCACAGAACACACACATCCTCTCCTTGATGTCTTCTCGGCGATGATGAGAATCAGGAGAATCTGCGCGCACGAGAAGAGTTGCAAATGCAGCAAGCATTGCATGAATCCGAATCCTTCACGAGCAAAGATCGATGGAGGGACCAGGAGAGTCCTCCGAACACGGTGAAATTGATCCAATGGGAGTGGTTCAAACCAAATCGCCATCTGTTGTTGTTGCCACCACTTCCCAGCTCACTCGGAAGAAAGCAATAAGGGACTTGGCGATGAAACTAGGATAGTGGGGACCCCGGTCGAGCCAACCCCTATTGAAGGTGTGTTACCACCCCAACTACCTGAACATTCAATCGAAACAGTAGGGAGTTTGGAGACGAGTGACCCCATTCAAGTCACTCACTGGTGCACCACCGGGGGGAAACTCCCTCCACTGCAGCAAGGTCGGAGAATCTGCGGTGACTCCACAACGAATCAAGGAGGCGAAGTAGAGAAAATACAAACACAAGAAAAAAATGACTAGTTGCCATCAACGAAGCTCGAGACGATTGAGCCTCTGGTGAGGTGCCAATCGCTCTAAAGGCTAATGACGGCTCGCGATGCGATCGAGGCACTGACAGAACAGCCACGGGAGTTAACACTGGCGATGAAAGTGCAATCCATGGGGTTGAGACTCCAATGGATGCCACCATAAAAGACCCTAAGACAGTGACACTGTCAAAAGGGAGGACAAGGCCTCGCTGCAGTTGAGCTGCGGGAGGTAATGAAGGCCCACGGGAGGTTGAGACTTCCGGGGTAAAGAAAGTCAAGTAGAGAACATCCCTCCGCTATCATCGACCCATCCGAGAAGGAGATAAGCGCACTTCATGATTCCCAGGATAATCGATGTAACCTTTCCGGGATCGGAAGGCGAAGAAGAAGTCGAGTCATCATCCCCCGTGATGATCCAAAAGACTCAGTGCGGATGTTCCAAGCACGAGCAAGTCGATCCCAAGACTACTCGTCAAACATTTAATTTTGATGATGAGCCACCAATGGAAATCTCATCATCGTCCGATGACACACCGATAAGGCCGAGGACCGTCTACTCAATTGGAAAAATCGGTTGAGATTAACGAAGGCTGTTGAGACAGTGAGGCTCACCAAGTCGGGTCCACTTCACAACAAAACCCAAAACCCGGTGAACCCGAGTCCACTGCGCGGGCTCCTCAAGTCTGCAGCAGGTCGATTCCTAAAAAGAACTTCACGCGCACCGCTCATCATCGAACAAATCCTGTTGGCGGTGATGAATCCTTTATAGAATCTTTTCCTTTTTCCCCTGGAGGTACCCGACCTCCATGAAGAGTCGAGAACGAACGCGCACGCTACCACGCAGACCAGCTCCCGTTTTTCCATCAGGCACCATTGTTCGGTGATTATGATTTTGACGCCGCATGGCCATCACCGCACGGAAGAATTGAAGTTAGCGAAGTGTTTAAGGCATTATTCGCCGAGATTGAACGGATGAGAGGCATCGAGGCCTCTATGGACATGCGATGGACAACAGAGATGCCAATCTCACTGGCGATTTAAGAGGCATAACAGTCCGGATCGGGAATGGTTGCAACAAAGAAGAAACAATGCGTGTGGAACAAGTTAGATACTTGAGGACATTGTTCAACAAGTGGCTGGTATGGAGTGAAAATGCGATGCAAAAACAAAGCCGAGAGAACATATTGAGCACATGCATGAAGCTCACATTGCCGAGCTTAAGTCAGCTGCGTGAGCAAAACAAGAGTGATCTACGGCGTTTGGAAGAGACCATGAATACAAAATTCAGCCTTCTCATGGGTGAGACGGCGATTTTGAGAGTCCAACGCTACTCGATCGAATTTCGTCGCATACTGCAGCAGACTCAAGACAGAACTCTACCATCGCCAGGCTAGACTTCCGCTTGCAAGTCTGTTTCAGGGCGTTCCTCTCTCCTTTGATGATGCCAAAAAGGGGAAGAGGAATACCTAAAGGCGAAGGAGGAAGCATTTGTATGTTGCGAAGGAAAGTCAGTGAGGAAGTGTTGAAACAAAAGAAAGGAAAGCTTGTTGAGGGGAAGGATCGACGGATGTGACCTTGATGATTGCACAAACCCCCAACGGGGTCCTATCACTGGTGACATTATCGAAAGACAAACTCCTCTGTGACTCGCCACTCCAACACTCTGCTATATCTATGGGTGAAAAGAGAAAAACAATTGAAGCAGGGATGAAGGAAGTGGAAGGAAGAATGGATGCCCGAGTTATGAACATCTTGAAAGAACATGGAGGCATTCCAAGAGAGAGAGACACTTATGCCATCTCGGATGTCGGAGACAGAGCCACGATCAGTTGATGAATTTAAAACGCTCGAATCGAAGGATACTTTGCAAATATGTCTATGGCTCAAGCTTGGGACTTGTTGGGAAAAGGGTCTCACGTTATGTGAAGAAGGCGACAGACGGCAGACTACGGCGTGATCCTCTGCTTGGTCACTCATTTGGAAAGAAGAAGACCCCAAAGACTGATTACACGCCAGGAGGTAGAGGAAGAAGCGTGGTGGAGGAAGAAGCTTGGACCAGGCCTCCGCCCAAAAACATTGAATACGTGGATCCGGGGAAAGAAAGGAGGGATCTTGAAGATTTGGGTTTGACCAAGTAGCAAATTTGCAAGTGGCTAAAAAGTAACGCCGAGTATGCAAAAAGATTAGAAGAAGAAAACAAGAGACAAACTCAGCTATGGGAGGAAAAGACAGGGGAAAGATTAAGAAGAGATGAAGTTTTGCCAGGAAGGCATATGAAAAGAAAAAAAAGAAGCGGTGACGGACGAGAAAAAGAAGAAGAAGAGAAGAAGATCTTGAACAAGATGAAAGAAGGAGCGGCGAAGGAGATGAAGTGTTCTTTGTCCAACCCTTCGTGTATTTTATTATGTAAATACATACAATGTAAGTCTTCGAAATAAAGCTATAAATTCTTTATTTTTCTGTGTAGACAAATATGTGCTCTGTTACACCTGTAAACTTGATTGTTTAAAAGAACAAGAATGTTATGATCAATAAAAGGATTGATTCTGCGCATACATTCTATGTCAATACACTATCTGTATGTATCTTTGCTATTTGCATTTTTAAATGGTTTAAGTTTTGGCATCATCAAAAAGGGGGAAATTGTTAGGAAATTTATTGTTTAGATTTTGATGAATGCCATGTAAAACTTAGAATAGAAAGTTGGCACCCCAATTCTCGTTGTAAAATGCATTATAATAAATATAGTGACCAAAGCCGAGTTAAGTCGCCTACGCCCAACATGCAAGAAGACAATCAAGACTAGAAGGAAGACTCATTGCGAGACATTTGGGTATGGCAAAAAGAAGAGTAGACGGGAACTCTCTTGAAGAAAGCGGTGAGATGCGGTGAGTGGAGTATCGGTCAAGTCAACTCGAGAAAAGCCAAGTCTCAAGTTGAAGTGATGAGAAGAGTCATCCGATGATTGGAAGTGACTCCAAGTCACCTGGGGAAAGCAAGGAAATGCGATCAAGTCGAGATAACTATAAAAGATCCGTTGCATAGAAATCAAGAGATTTACTTAAACAAGTAATATCTCCATACCACCTTTCTCGGAGTGCTCGACCCCGAAGCGTGCAAAAGAATGAACCAATGGGAAGCACTACACCGTGTCGAACTGCGAAAAGGTGAAAGAACAATTCATACGAGGAAATGGCAATTCCAAGGATCGCAACAAGACAAGCCAACGACGCAAGCGACTTTCAAAAATAAGCCTATCTCTTCAACGGGCAAATTTTTGAAAGATCACTATAAAAGGCTGAGGAGTTTGTTTGAGAATGTGTGACATAAGAGACACAAATTACGGACTGAACCAAAAACGTTCAAGCCATTATTTAATCTGAAACACTCTCAATTTTCAAGCCTACACTACGAAGAACATCAATCCAACACTCACTTTTTGTGAAGGAAAGATAATTTCAATCGGTTGAAGAGGAAAATTTCGAAAAATCAATGGGTCTACATTCCACGAAGGATTGTAGGAAGGTTCAAGGTCGAACAAAGTCTTAAGCTTTTGGAGGGCTTCGTGATCAAATCCAAAGAGCTTGAGCAAGTGAATTTGTAGTAGCAAAGCTGTTTGCGCCTGTGAAGAAAGGTTTCGAGTCATACGAGAAGCCGGTGAGTGATCAAGGCGTCTCGATCGAGTCCCAAAGGATCAAGTCGGTGTGTGATCAAGACTTGTATCCGGGATTTATTACCACTTTGTATATTGATCATTACCTAGTGGATTCCTCCAGGAGTTGGAGAAGAGAAGCAGTAGAAGAATTACCCCATCTTGAACCTCTATAAAAATTTCATTGTGTCATTTACATTTCAGCACTTTAATCTCTGCATCTTAATTGTTTAATTTTGTTGACATATTTGCTATCCACTTGATAATTTATAAGTACTAAACCAAGCACTAAATTCTTGCTTAATCGAACTTAAGGGTGTTAAGTCTTCCGCTGAAAACAAAACCACAGTTGAGTTAATTTAGAGCCAACAGCTGAGTTATTCCATCAACGGCTCGGTTGAGTCTGTTGAGAGATTAACTCTCTTGAGTGACTAAATTGATTGTCCATCAAGGACTGGTGTGTAAGTATCAACTTTGTTTATTTAAAAGGACTAAATCGAAAATTTGGTAAGGTTTATTCAACCCCCTTCTAAACCTTACACTTACACCCCTTGGGACCTAAAATGCCCCAAACTTTCTCCTCAAGACCCCTTGATCCCAATTCTACTTAATGAAATAAATACAATGAATATTTTAAAGTATCTAATGAATGAATCTCCCAACTTCAACCCTTGGCTTTTATAGGCAACACAACAATACATTGATAGTACTATCTTGTTAAACAATCACCCCCACTTTCATTGTTGGTTGGTGAATTCTTGTATTCAAGTGATGAGGGAGGAACATGGAGACATGTTTCAAAAGAAAATAGGGTATTAAAGGTGTACAAAAGTGGCCAAAAGGGATTGGTTGGTGAATTTTCCCTAAATTCCGCATAGAAAAGTATCGAAAGTGGCCCGACACAACCATGTTGTTGGCCAAGACGGCCAGGCCGTCTTTGCTCACGAAAATTTTGTAAAAACATCGGACACGGCCATGTTGGCCAACACGGCCAGACCGTGTTGTCCCGTTTTCAACCGTGTTCGGGCCTATTTTGTGCGGTTTTTCCTCCTCTTTTGATCCCTTTCATCATGGCCGTGTTTGGTGACACGGTTTGGCCATTTTGGACCTTTTTTCCAATTTTTATTCAATTTATTCCTTCTTTTTGAACATGGCCATATTACTTGACACCCCAAGTCATGTTGAGTGATTTTCTTTCCTTTTTGCACTTAATGTTGGCTTCAAATTGCTCCAAATTGTTCCACCTATAATGTTAAACACATCCCGCGATAAAATGCTACAAAAATACTCGAGAAACTATGATTTTTCTAACAAAACAATTAAAAACTATTGAATTAATAACACAAAATATGTACAAAATGACACTTATCAAACGCCTCCAACTTGGAAATTTTTCTTGTCCTCAAGCAATTTTTAAAACAAAGAGACGGGTTGAAAACAAAAAGAGACATCTATTTTCACAATTTCGACATAATTGAAGTGAAGCGCTAACCTTTTCCTTCCCAATTAAGCCAATCCCTCTTTAATTTTCAACCATGTGTAGTGCATTGTTGACTTGGAATAATGGTTGCACCATTATCCTTGGATGGTTGCTTTTGTCAAAGCCTTCACATGGATTACAAATTAATATTTTAACACCCCTCTTAAGTTGTAATCCGTATATAATATTGAAGTTGCTCCAACTCGAATTGTTGAGAATATTCCTTTGCAACTAAGCTTGCTTCGTCTTAGAAGTATTGGTTCATTTCACGCGTCGTCTTCTTCGCACCTCGTTGTGAATTCCGCCATAAATGACGGTAATCTTTTTTATCCTCCATTTTTTAGAACAAATCTTCAATGCATTTTTCGATATTTTGATACGTAATGTGCGAAGTATATATCGAACAACCCCTTGGTGCATAAATGACAAAACTCTTGCATCTTTGGTCTTGTTCTCTTTATCTTTGTTTTTTTTTCGCTTTTTTAGCGCTTCTTCCTCCTTCGGAGTATATGTGTTATACCCTCTCTTCAACGATATCCCGAGTTTATGGGACACGGACAACGTTCTCATTTTAGTAACATTCTTCAACAAAGATAGGAACACTTTGTTGGATAAATGTGAATACATTTTCACTATTTTTGGCTAAAGCCATTTTTTTAAATTGGAGGAGTTATCGAGGCCGAGGGATGGCTCGATACCAAAATTGTTGGGTATAAAGGTGTATATATAAAAATATGAGAGAGGTAAAAATAAATTGGAGGCTAAAGTATTTGCTTTACTAAAAATATAATCTCATCAAAATACAATTTTAGAAAACACACTCAAATTTTGCTCACAACTCTCTCACACTAATTAGCACTTGTTTGGCTAGGATTTTGGAATTGCTCTAGGATGATACTTGGAATTGTTTGTATTGATTTTTGCTTGATAATGTAAACCCACATCATTCGGAAAAATCATCAATGAACAATAGGAAGTACATGTTGTCATTGAGGGCGGTGTTTGTGTTGGCCCACAAATATCTCGCTTGTACTATCTCGGCGGAGCTTTGGCTCTGTATGATGTCTTTGAAATGGTGATGCATTTTGCCAAAAATACATCGTTCACATGTCTTGTCTCGATCTGGAATGTTAGGAAGACCAAACACCATATTTTTCTTTTTTAACAAATTTAAACCTTTATAGCTCAAATGCCCATACCTCAAATGCCATAGATTTATTCTCTACGTGGTACTTTGAAGTGCAATTTTCGATCAATGGCAAATTAAGAGGAAATATTTTGTTTGAACTCATCTTAATTTTAGCCATTGTGAGATTCTTTTGTTTATCAATAATGATACTGATGGTCATTATTGAACTCCACCTTGTAATCTTTCTCCAAGAGTTGGCCCACGCTCAATAAATTTTTGAGTCAAGTCGGTACATAAAATACATCTTTGATGATATTCATTTTACCTTCTCTTGTTTGGTGTTATTTCTTCGTTTTCGGTGATCTTGCGTGATTTGCCATCTCCGAGCTTTACTTGAGATGAATATGATTCATCAAGATTCACGAACATTTTCTTTTTTTCACACATATGATTCTTTGCAACCACTTTGTCCACGTACCAAATATTCTCAATTTGTTGTTGAGAATTCAAACATGAAAAAAAGTACTGACATTAGGCTCTTTTTTCTTGAGATAAATTTGCTTCATTTGTATCTCCATCATCTTTATGCCAAAGGTGTCTCGAGAATGATTTGCATTTTCGCATCTTTTGCACTTAAAACGACAATCTTTGGTATCGTGGTTATTCTTTTCGCATATCCGCAATACAAATCGGTGTTTGAATGCTCCTAGTTACTAAGCAACAACAAACAGAGGAATATAACCTCGATTTGTCCCCTTTTTTATAACAATAATAGCCCATAATTTTTATTTTTCCGAATGTTTTTTTCATTTTTTTAAAACCCGAATTATGGCTTCTCTAATGATCATGACACAAATACAATGACACTCGGTATCCCCAAAGAACGACGCCAAAAACTTGATGGCTCAAAAGCTACCTTTAAAACCGTAGGCAAGTGCACCTATCGTTTTAAATTATAGATTATCGAGTACCAAGTGTCATTCCCACGAGGATTGTAAGTACTAATAATTACCGTCTTTTCGTTATCTAATCTATCGGTTTTGAGTTTTTGTTGTTAAAATTGAAAAATGAAAAATAAGGAATTTGAAATAATTGCAACTTACAAAAGATCAACTAAAAGTAGATTGTAGAATAAGAAATCAAGAGCTAGAAATGTGTTTGAATGTAAATCCCTCTAGAATGTTTTTGTGATTCAACAAGATAAAACATACAACCATAAGCCCCTAAGCAAAAACCAACCTCTTTTAATAAAATCTCATGTTTTATGGACCGTAGAAATTCGATTTAAGTTAAACCCTTTATCAAGGTGAAAACTCCTAATCTCAAGTTGATTAATGAAATCTCTTTATAGTTAAAACCCCAAGAATGCATTATAACGATTTGTGAATTCCCATATTAGGTTTGACCCTAATCCGGAAGATTTATGTCGTCCCTATATCTAGGATTGCATGCAACTCTTTTCACTTATACAAGTTCTTTTTTATCATAAATCTCTTGATTACCCGATAAAGAATAGATATCAAATTAATATACCGGAAATATTAACTTGAATGAAATAAGCATGATATAAGTGAATCACACAAGACATGAGAATTTTATAAAAGAAACATACACACCTTAATCACAAATCCATTCTAGAGTTCGTTACATTCAAACACTAAGAGTTTAGCTACTCATAATTTTGACAAAAGAGTAAATTACACAAGAAGATTTAAGTATTGTAGACATGGTGTACTTATCTTTCTCAAAACCTCAATGGACTTCTTTCTTGATTGATGATGTTGCTCCAAGCCTTCTTCTCCAATATTGCCCTGTTAGGAAATTTATTGTTTAAATTTTGATGAATGCCATGTAAAACTTAGAATAGAAAGTTGGCACCCCAATTCTCGTTGTAAAATGCATTGTAATAAATATAGTGGCCAAAGCCGAGTTAAGTCGGCCTACGCCCAACATGCAAGAAGACAATCAAGACTAGAAGGAAGACTCATTGCGAGACAGTGAGTATGGAAAAGAAGAGTAGACGGGAACTCTCTGAAGAAGCGGTGAGATGCGGTGAGTGGAGTATCGTCAAGTCAACTCGAGAAAAGCCAAGTCTCAAGTTGAAGTGATGAGAAGAGTCATCCAATGATTGGAAGTGACTCCAAGTCACCTGGGGAAAGCAAGGAAATGCGGTCAAGTCGAGATAATGTAAAAGATTCGTTTACGTAAATCAAGAGATTTACTTAAACAAGTAATATCTCCATACCACCTTTCTCGGAGTGCTCAGTCGAAGCGTGCAAAAGGAATGAACCAATGGGAAGCACTACACCGTGTCATAACTCGAAAAGGTGAAAGAACAATTTATACGAGGATATTGAAGTTGCTCCAACTCTGAATTGTTGAGAATATTCCTTTGCAACTAAGCTTGCTTTGTGCTTAGAAGTATTAGTTCATTTCACGACGCGTCGTCTTCTTGCACCTCGTTGTTCCGCCATAAATGACGGTAATCTTTTTTATCCTCCATTTTTTAGAACAAATCTTCAATGCATTTTTCGATATTTTGATACCGTAATGTGCGGAAGTATATATCGAACAACCCCTTGGTGCATAAATGACAAAACTCTTGCATCTTTGGTCTTGTTCTCTTTATCTTTGTTTTTTTAGCCTTCTTTTATCGCTTCTTCCTCCTTTGGAGTATATGTGTTATACCCTCTCTTCAACGATATCCCGAGTTTATGGGACACGGACAACGTTCTCATTTTAGTAACGTTCTTCAACAAAGATAGGAACACTTTGTTGGATAAATGTGTATGCATTTTCATTGTTGTTGGTCAAGCCATTTTTTTAAATTGGAGGAGTTATCGGCCGCGGATGGCTCGATACCAAAATTGTTGGGTATACGGGTGTAAGTGTAAAAATATGAGAGACATTGAGAAATAATTTGAAGGAATTATCGGCTTTACTCTTTTCATGTGATCGCTCACGATTGCTTTACACTTTGTGATGCTCACTTGATCCCAATTTGGGATACTCTAAAATGTGTTCATCATTTGCCTATTTATAGGCTTATCAACCGTGTTGCTTGAATTATTAATACAACAAGATTAGGTCTCTTTAATTTTCAACCATGTGTAGTGCATTGTTGACTTGGAATAATGGTTGCACCATTATCTGGATGGTTGCTTTTGTCAAAGCCTTCACATGGATTACAAAATTAATATTTTAACAGATTTCCAGGATTAATCAAGTCTAGAACAATTAGTTAAATGTTTGACTATAGATTAAGTTCATAAATATTTTATGATGTCTGTTTTTTCGGATGGAATTTGGGTCATCTCAAAATTAGGAATGAGCATTTAAAAACAAATGAATTTAGAAACCCCATCTCTTTCTTTATCCCGCAGGTGAACCACCACCACCACCAAACCCACACTCTAGCCGCAAAGAAAATTCAAGGTCGCTACCTTTTTGACAACAAAGCTCTAAAACGGTGGCGGGCGACGGTAATTTCGCTTCAAAGCGGACGTGAGCACCACCATGTTCCTCCGGATGTAAAGCAGGCATCGACGGGTTTGGGGCTGGTTGCGCGACGGTGTTATGGACGATTGCGGCTGCGAGAATAGGTGGTGAACGGTGGTGCGATGATGGGCATGATCGGTGGGTTAGCAACCATAAAGTGGGATAGACGATTTTTGGGAAGATGGTTTTTCGGTCAACAAGCTCTGGATTTGGGGTGGTTATGCAATTTTCAAGAATTATGAGTTTGCTTGAAATTCACCTTATTTTTGGGAGTTTATGCATATCGACTTTCCTTTAAAGGCCCAATCCTGTTTACAAGATTTAGGGTTTTTATTATAAATATGTTTTAATTTTGAGGCTCAATTAAAGTTTGTCTTTGTTTTTTTAAAATTGGCCTCAAATAATAAGGAAAACCCTAAATCAAGTTTAATTTTGGAATTTAATTTTAAATTCAAATATTAGTATGGATTTATATATTTTGAGATGAATTAAGCTGAAACAACATGTCACCAAAGTGACCTCTCTTGTGTAAATTAATTCATTTTAGAATATAAAAAGATATGCGTGTGCAACGTATGTGAATATTAACCCCAAAGGAAGGTGAATATTTATCAAATTGCGTGCACCCGTGGTAATAAACGCGTGATGATTATTCGGTTTTACATATGAACACTAAATCGACCCAAAGGAAGGTTTATTGTTTGATATGTTCTTATTATCGGTGTTTGATTACCGCATCAAGGTATCAATTACAAGTTAATATTTTGTCCAAAGATGAAATATTAATGGAGTGTCGTGATATCTTGAGATGGGATTTACCATTATTTGAATTTATTATTAGAGTTAAAGTGATTTATGTGAGCATGATTTGTGTATTATTTATTTTTTGGAATTTGGTTTGTATATTTCTGTTTATATTCTGCCAACATCAATATAGTTCATTTTATGTTAAAAGCGCACTTTATCTAGAAAAGTCACTATAGCTAAGGAATTCCTTGAGGATATTGAGAAAATATTTGTTGAGAACGAAAGGCTCAGATTAGTACGCTTTTGACAAATATGATCTTTATAAGGTATGAGAGTAAAGAAAATATCAAGAATAAATTATAGATAAGTCTCGTATTGCTTTTGAGGATTTGCTAGTGCATTCGAGTTTTTTTTTTTTTGTGATATCTCTTTCCACACACGTTTAGCTTGATTTAAGGTGAGCGATAGTTAAAAAAAGAGTTTTACTCTCTAAATGAGTCATCTCATCTGTGCTCGAGAAAGAGAAAAATGTTAACACAATATGAGACAAAAAGGGCTAATATTGCCTTAACTTCAAGAATAAAAGGCAAGGAATTAAAAATATAGAAGGATAAGGTACGCTGCTTAGTTATGATTTGTTTTGAGGTTAAGTAAACTTCGGTTGTTTGGCACACATGTGGAAAGCTTTTAGTTCACGGTGTGTCGGTAAGGGGTTGTCTCCATTGCTAAAAGCTAAATGATGATGAAAGATACATCAAAATAGGCAAAGGCAAGACAATTATGTTGAAGTAATAGAAAAATATAGATTATTATTAAATCTTGGATTTTATTTGAATTTAGATGAGACGTTTATTTGGAACTTGATTTGTATTTCGCTTTGGACAAATTCGGTTATTCATGTTCATTCGAAATTGAAAATTTAGCTTGTCTCATGATTCTAAATTGGCTAGTTCGATTCTTTATAATAATCTTCATTTCACGAACATTATTACTTTATCCAATGAGTCCTTACATTTAAGTACAAAAGGAATAAATAGAAAAACAAATCAATAAAAGAGAGTGTTGGATTGATGTTATTCGTAGTGTAGGCTTGAGGATTGAGAATATTTCAGGTTTACAGTTCTAATAATTGCTTGAACGTTTGTGGTTCTGGTCACTCCTTATTCTCAAAGTTATTTCTCGGCCTTTTATAGTGGTCTTTCAAAAATCTGCCCGTTGAAGAGATAGGCTTATTTTTTAAAGTCACTTCGTCGTTGGCTTGTCTTGTTGCGATCCTTGGAATTGCCATTTCCTCGTATGAATTGTTCTTCACCTTTTCGAGTTTCGACACGGTGTAGTGCTTCCCATTGGTTTATTCCTTTTGCACGCTTATGGGATTGAGCACTTGAGAAAGGTAGTATGGAGATATTACTTTTTTAGGTAATTCTCTTGATTTACGGCAACGGATCTTTTTCGATTATCTCGACTTGACCGCATTTCCTTGATTTCCCCAGGTGACTTAGAGTCGACTTCCAATCGTGGATGACTCTTCATCACTTCAACTTGAGACTTGGATTTTCTTGAGTTGACTTGATCGATACTCCACTCACATCGCATCTCACCGCTTTCTTGATAGAGAGTTCCGTCTACTCTTCTTTGACATACTCTATTTGTCTTGCGGCGTAGTCTTCCTTCTAGTCTCCGGTTGTCTTCTTGCATGTTTGGGCATAGGCGACTTAACTCACTTGACCAGCCCTATTTATTACAATGCGTTTACAACAAAAAATGGGGTGCCAACTTCCTATTCTAAGTTTTTACATGGCATTCATCAAAATCTAAACAATAAATTTCCTAACAATTTCCCCATTTTGATGATGCCAAAACTTAAACCATTCAAAAATGCAAATAGCAAAGATACATACTGAGATAGTGTATTCACATAGAATGTATGCGTAGAATCAATCCTTTTATTGATCATAACATTCTTGTTCTTTTACACAACTGTTTACAAGGTGTATCAGAGCAAACATTTGTCTACAAAAAAAATAAAGAATTTATAGCTTTATTGCAGAAGACTTACATTGTATGTATTTATATCATAAAATACATGAAGGGTGGACAACAACACTTCATCTCTTCATTTGTCTCCTTCTTTCATCTTGTTCAAGATCTTCTCGCTCTTCTTCTCTTTTTCTCATTGTGTTTGCCTTCTTCTTTTCATATGCCTTCCTGGCAGCTTCATCTCTTCTTAATCTTTCTTGTCTTTCCTCCCATAGCTGAGTTTGTCTCTTGTTTTCTTCTTCTATTCTTTTCGCATACTCAGCATTACTTTTAGCCACTTGCAAATTTGCTATTTGGTCAAGACCAGCCCAAAGAGATCCCTCCTTTCTTGCCCGGATCTACGTATTCAATGTTTTTGGGCGAGGCCTAGTCCGAAACCTCTTCCTCCACCACTAACGCTTCTTCCTCTACCTCCGGCGTGTATTGTCTTTGGGGTCTTCTTCTTTCCGGTGAGTGACAGCGGAGTGACTGTGAGAGTGGATCGCGATAGTCACTTTGCTGTCCTTTCTTCACATAACGTGAGACCCTTTTCCCAAGACAAGTCCCAAGCTTGAGCCATAGACATATTTGCAAAGTATCCTTCGAGATGCGGCGTTTTAAATTCATCAGGCGATCGTGGCTCTGTCCGACATCCGAGATGGCATAAGTGTCTCTGTCTACTAGAATGCCTCCATGTTGTTTCAAGATGTTCATAACTCGGGCATCCATTTTTCCTTCCACTTCCTCCATCCCTCGCTTCAATTGTCTTTCTCTTTTCGGCCATAGATATAGCAGAGTGTTGGAGTGGCAGAGTCATTGGGGAGTTTGTGCCGATAATGTCACCGTGATGACAAGACCTTGTTGGGGTTTGTGCGATCATCAAGGTCACATCTTTCGATCCTTCCCCCTCAACAGACTTTCCTTTCTTTTGTTTCAACACTTCCTCGTTGTCTTTCCCTTTACAAATGCATCCACTTTTTCACTTTAGATCTCTTTCTCAGTGCTTTAAGGTATTCCTCTTCCCCTTTTTGGCATCATCAAAGGAGAGAGAACGCCTGAAACATATCAAGCGGGAAGTCGAGCCTGGCGATAGTCGAGTTCTGTCTCGAGTCCGCTGCGGAGTATGCGGCACTAAATTCGGAGCGAGTAGCATTGACTCTCGCTGAAATTAGCTTCATTTCAGCCATGAGAAGGCTGAATTTTTGTCCATATTTTCTTCCGGACCTTTGGAGATCACTCTTATTTTGCTCGCCAGCAGCCTTTATCTCGGCAGTGTGAGCTTCATGCATGTGCTCGATGTGTTCTCTCAATTTCGTTTTTGCATCGAAGCATTCTCGGCTCTCCATACCGCTGACTTGTTGAACAATGTCCTGAAGTATCTAACTTGTTCCACACGCATTGTTTCTTGTTGTTGCCACCATTCCACGATCCCGATCGTTATGCCTCTCAAGTCGCTGATAATATATGGCATCTCTGTTGTCGATCGCATGTCCATAGAGTCCTGGTGCCTCTCCATCCGTTCAATTTTAGCAAATAATGCTTTGAACACCTCCGAACTTCGATTTTTTCCGATGCGGTGATGGCCACGCACGTCAAAGTCATAGTCACCGAACGATGGTACTGACGAAATAACGAGCTGGCGTGGAAGCGTGCGAGCTCGTTCTCCGACTCTTGGGGAGGTCGGGTACCTTGAGAGAGAAAGGAAAAGATTCTATAAAGGAATCATCACGACCAACCGGTATTTGTTCAATGATGAGAGGTGCGCGTGAAGTTCCTTTTGGAGTCGAATCTGCTGCGGCACTTGGGAGCTGCGTGATGGACTCTGTTTCACTGGGGTCTATTTTGAAGTGGACCCACTTTGCTGAGCCTCTCATTTGTCTCAACAGCCTTCGTTGGTCTGTTGGTTTCTCCAATTGAGTGGGTGGTCCTCGGCCTTATCGAAGCGTCATCGGACGATGATGAGATTTCCATTGGTGGCTCATCATCAAAATTGAAAGTTTGTGAGTAGTCTTGAGATTAGACTTGCTCGTGCTAGGAACATCCATGGTGAGTCTTTTGGATCTGTCATGGGGATGACTCGACTTCTTCGTCGCCCGATCCCGGAAAGGTTACATCAGGACTATCCTGGGGTCCCCACTAACCCGTTTCATCGTCAGTTCCTTAATTCCTTCTTCCGAGTGAGAAATTTGGGGAAGTGGTGGCAAAGAACAACGGTGGCGATTTGTGAACCACTCCCATTGGATCGATTTCCACCGAGTTCGGAGGACTCTCCTGGTCCCTCCATCATGCTCTTCTCATGAAAAATTTCGATTCATGCATTGCTAGCGCATTTGCAACTCTTCGTGGCGGCAAAGAAGAGTCCGAATCCTCATCACCGTCCGAGATAAGACATCAAGGAGAGGATGTGTGTGTTACGGGTGCCGGAGATAGAGGGCGAGATCTTTGGCCTTCTCACGTGCCTCAGCCTTCTTTCGCGCCGCTTCTTCTCCTTATCCTTGAAGATCTGCGGGATATCCGTGCGCTTGTCTTCATCGATCCGGGATCACAGAGGTCACCCAAGGAAGTTCAACAGTTCATCTTCTTCTTCGTAAACTCGGGCCGTTGGAACTGCTTTCCGGATTTACTCAATTTCCACTTCCTCCACTCACGCAAACGATTTTGGATGTCTGGGTAAGGTGGGGATAGGATCATCACATCACTATCAACTCTATCGCCTTCTTCTTGTGTCTCAGTGCGTGGACTACAACTATTTCTTCAGTTTGCCTCTGTTTGATCGCCTTCAAGACAGACTTAGATGTTTCATCAATTACATCAGGGGACTCTCTGCAAAGCAATTTCTCGTATTTTTTCCAGTGGTGGCCGACTCGGAGGTTTCTCAAGCTCGGAGCGCTTGATGATTCTTCTTCGTCTTCTAGTTTGTACCAGAGAGGGATTTCTGGTTCGAGAGACGATTTCTTTCGAGTCTTGGCGGCGGGGCGTGCCGGTGTCTTCTTCCGGGGAGCTGGTCGTCTTAGCTTATCGGATCTCCTCTTTTTTGACGATCCGAGAAGGTAGTTGAGAGTCCTTCTCGGCCGCCGCCTTTGGGCAGAGACACGGCAGCTGCGGGCAGTGACTCTCGCTGCGGGGGGAGCGAGTTTGACTTTCTTTGTTGTAGGAGCAGCTTCTTCTTAGCATTGGGCAGGGGCAACTTTCTTTCTTTTTTGTGGAGAGGAAACAAGCTGTATCTTCGTGGTCACCGATTCCCACTCACTCGTGTCGCCTCTCTTGGCGTAGGCTCTCTTCGTGCGTCCAGAGAGGTTTGATCTCGAACATCCTCTTGTTTACATGGAACGCCTTTCCATGTCTCAAGAGGACTCCTTTCACCTCCATCACCGCCAATCACCAGGCCATATCCTAGAGATCCTCCAAATGTGCCACCTTCTTTGAAGGATTTGTTCCCTACATTACGCATAGTCTGCTGTAGACAAACTCAACCCAGTTTATTTTCCTTTCTTCAATGATCGCCGCCATCACGATCAACTTTGCTTTTGATGAGTTTGTCAAAGCCGCCAAATTTGATGTCAATGCATTTGGCAACTATGTCCAACATCTTGTGATAATCCTCCTTCAAAGAGCCTCTTGTTTTTGTGGTAAACTATTTTATCAAGATAGTCGGGCTTGGCTATTTCCTTCCAAGCAGCGGCCAGGTTTACATCGCCTTAATTTCGATGCTCCTTCCGTTGGTAGTGGCGGTGTTCACCAAATCCTGGCGAGAGATGGTGAGCTTTTCCGTGAAGATGACTTTATCCCTTCATCGTGAATCTCAACATTCACGTAGAATCGTGCGACCTCCTCCACATAGGTCATCGGATATTCAAAGATCGTAAAACGATTTTAGCCAGGCGTTTCCAATTTCTCAGCAATTTTCTTCACTAGGATGTCATCGGACCCTGTTTCACCATGCCGCCGAAATCCACAAGAGACCCGGTGTGGATTTGTTTTCCTAACTTGACAAAATTATAGGTTGGTGCCATCCTTCAGATTTTACCAAGAAAACTTAGAGATTGATTTGAAGATAGTTAGGGTTTTGAGAAAATTTTTGCCTTTGCTTCCGAGAGAGAGAAATGAACAGTTTTGGTAGTGAGAGAGAAACGGATGAAAATGGTTTAAGTATGGTTTATGAAAGGGCGTGCGGGTGGTTTTTGAAATGTGATCGAAATCAACGGCTTAGATTTTGCACGCCGATTTAGCATTTAATGTCTCGTATTTAATGCGGCAAAGCATTTATATCCAATCATAAGGTTGGTGTGCACTTTTGCTGTACACGTCATAATTATCCGACGTAATCCTTAAAAACATTCCCGCTTAGTCAAAACGCTTATTGCGTTTTTGTCACTTTGCTCATAAATGATTCACTTTTGCCCTCGGTGGTTTAGCTCTTCTTTTCTCATTCCTCTTTGTGACTCAAATTTGTCACCGACTTGGTATCATTGTCTTTCCAATACGACTAATTTACTTAGCCGATTTGTGAGTTGCCTCTTCTTTTTTTTTTTTTGTGTTCCATTTCTTTTCTTGATTCTTCTAAGTGTCATTTCAGCTCAATTAACCCTAACTCATGCTTGAGATCTTCAAATCTTGACTCACATAATGGTTTTGTGAAGATGTCACCAATTGTTTATCGAGTTGAGATATACTCCAAAATGATGTCCTTCTTTTCAACATGATCTCTTATGAAGTGATATCGACATCGATATGCTTTGTTCTTGAGTGCAACACAGATTTTGAGTAATTGCAATTGCACTTGTGTTATCACACATGATTGGAATTTCTTTTTCCTCAACTTCATAGTCTCTCAGTCTTTGTCTCATCCATAGGACTTGGGCACAAAATTTTGCCCCGCAGCCTATGTATTCTGTCTGACTATAGAGGTGGCTATTGAATTTTGCTTCTTGCTAAACCAGAAATCACTGTTTCCAAAGCATTTGACATGTGCCCGAGGTGCTTTTTTCTGTCAACTCGCATCCAAAGATAGTCGAGTCCGAATAGCCAATTAGCTTGAATCCACCTTCCTTTGGATACCATAAGCCAACTTCTTGGCTTCCTTTCAAGTATCTCAATATTATCTTAGCATTTCTTTGTCATATGGCTCTCTTTTGGAGCAGATTGAAATCTTGCACATACACCTACAACAAAGGTGATGTCTCGACCGCTTTGTGAGATAGAGCAATGATCCAATAAGTGCTCAGATCTTGTTTGATCTCTACAAAGGCTTGCCACCGCATCCATGTCCATTTTGATCGATGTATTCATTGGTATTTTTTACAGAGGACTTCTCCTCCATACCAAATTTCTTCATTAAATCTCTGGTGTATTTTGTTTGACTTATGAAGGTTCCATCCTTGATTTGTTTCACTTGGAGTCCAAGGAAGAATGTTAGCTCTCCCATCATGCTCATTTCAAATTTACTTTGCATGAGGTTCGAAAATTTTTCACACAAACTCTTTGTTTGTGGATCCAAAATGATGTCATCTATATATATTTGAACAAGCAAAGATACTCTTTTTGTCTTGAATTCGAAAAGTGTTCTATCTACTTTTCCTTTTGTGAATCCATTTTCGTTAGGAATTGTGACAAAGTATCATACCATGCTCTGGGTGCCTGTTTCAATCCATACAGAGCTTTCTTAGGTTTGTATACCTTATCTCCAAGAGTCTTCTGCTCAAATCCTGGAGGTTGTTCAACATACACTTCTTCTTCCAATAGACCATTTAGGAATGCACTTTTTACATCCATCTCGATATACAATGAAATTCTTGTGAGTTGTATAGGCAAGAAACATCCTTATAGCTTCCAATCTTGCTACAGGAGCAAATGTTTCATCAAAATCTATTCTTCTTCTTGGCAATATCCTTTGGCTACTAGTCTTGCTTTGTTTCTTACCACGTAACCTTCCTCGTTCATCTTGTTTCGAACACCCATTTAGTACCAATAACATTTTGATGTGTGGGTCTTTGAACTAATTCCCATACTTTATTTCTTTTAAACTCGATTCACTCTTCTTGCATAGCTTGAATCCAATGTGTGTCATCCAATGCTTGGAACACATCTTTGGGCTCTATTTATAGATGAAGCATGTGAACATAGCTTCTTGTTGAGTTAAGGATCTTGTTTTGACACCTTCTCTTATATCTCCGATGACAAGTTCTCGTGGATGGTCTTTCACCATCTTACATCAAAGTTGAAGTAAGTTGTTGGATTGATTCAATCGCTAGCACTGTGTTGCTTTGATCAGCCTCTCTCGTAGTCACTTAGCTGCAAATTTTCTAGTTGTTTTTGAGATTCATTATCTCATCTTCTTCTCGAGTTTATAATTCCGGCTTTCGGCCAAAGAGGGACTCTTTTGTATGGTTGGATGATTGACTTATCGGTGACTCTTCAATGTCTTCTCCATTTACATTTGGCTCATCGAATACCACATGAATGGATTCTTCCGCAACCATAGTCCTTTTGTTGAGTACTCAGAGGCTTTGCTTTTCGGTGAGTATCCCAAGAAGATACCTTCATCAGCTTTAGCATCGAAGGCCTTTAGGTTATCTTTGCCATTGTTGTGGATGAAGCATTTACATCCAAATATTCTAAAATACGCAACATTTGGTTTTCTTCCACCCAAATCTCATAGGAGTCTTTGTCACCGCCTGTTTTATCATACATCGCTTTGAGTGTAGCAAGTTGTGTTGATTGCTTCATCCCAAAATATTTTTGGTAACCCCCGTCAGCCTAACATGGTCCTTTCGCTTCTTTGAGAGTTCGTTTCTTTTTCTCGCAACTCCATTCTGCTGTGGAGTCTTTGCTTGCGATAGTTCATGACCAATACCATTTTCAATACAAATCGAAGTTATTATTCCGTTGACAAACTCGGTTCCTCGATCGATCTTATTTTGATAATGGTTTGGCTCTTCTCATTTTGAATCCTCTTCATCATTGTGGTAGTTTCGTGAGAGTTTCTTTCTTCTTACACATGAATATTGTCTATGTATATCTTGAGTAGTCATCTACTACCACCAAGGTGTATTTCTTTCCACTTATGCCGGCCGGTTCCATCGGGCCAAATAGATCCATATGTAGCAGATGCAATACTCTTGTTGAAGATGACATGTCTTTTCTTTGAATGAAGATTTGATTTGTTTTCCTTCCGACATGCATCACATATACTCTCCTTCTTGTATCTCGAGTCCGGGAAGTCCTTCCACAAGATTACTTCTTGCAAGCTTGTTAATCGTTTTGAAATTCAGGTGACTCGACTTTTTGTGCCATAGCCAACTTGATTCATTTGTGCTCTTTGCTAATAGACATGTGTGTTGTGTGTAGCGGTTGACCAATCTACTACATACATGTTCTTTTGTCCGCATCCTTGCAACACAACTTCATTCGATTCAAGATCTTGATTTGGCATATACCCATGTTGAATCCAACATTATAGCCCTTGTCGTTAACTGGCTAATGCTTAGTAAGTTGAAGTTGAGTCCTTCGACATATGCAACATCTGTGATTTCTAATCCGTTCCTCTTGATGGATCCAATGCCTCTTATTTCACCTGGATCTTCATTTCCTCCAAATATGACTTTTGCTCCTTTTACTTCCTTGAATTTTGACAAATTTTTCTTGTTTCGCATCATATGTCGGAACAGCCACTATCCATATACCAGGTTCCTTGGCACTCAGATGTTCCTTAAACCCGCAATCAAGGAAATTAAGTTTTGGTACCCATACTTGTCGGGTCCCGAGGGGTTAGAATTGTAAGATGATCCAACCAACTTATAGCCAAATGATTTGACTCTAAGGGGTTGCCATCTATCGATGCCATAATCATAATTAATCTTGGCAAATTGCTTGGGGATTCTAGGTTCATACTGTTTGTCTCTTTTGTCTGTATGCCCGCATATGTGTTTTGGCAATCGCCTTCTTTGGGTAATTGTGGTGTCTTTGAATGTAGTGCCTAGGTGCATATGTGTCTTGATGAAAGCTCTTATACTTTTGGAATGGCCTTTTGCCGAGTTCTAGGCCTTTGCCATTTGGGCTTATATTCCATAAGTCTATGCCGATAGTTCACATTATTCCAATCGGCTTGGCTTGGATATTTTCTACCATTCCCATCATATGCATTTCTTTTATAGATTTTTGGGGTTTTTGGTAGCTCGCTTTTTCTTTACTGAGTATTTTTCATTTGAGTTTTCGGGAACTCGATCAACCTCTTCTCATTTGCCCTTTCGGTGCACTCAAATCGGTCGCTTTCCTTTTCCTTTATAACCAAGGCCAGTTTGCTTGTAATTGTGCTTTGGAGTGAATGTGTGCGCAACATTTAGAGTTTTGGATTTTTAGACTCTTCATTGCTTGAAGATCCTTTTTCCAAAATTACTCTCGAAGTTTGACATATCACGAGAGGAGTTAAATCCTAAGCCTGTCTTGTCTCCACATTCTCTTTGACTCATAATAAGATCATCTAATGATTTAGATGCCTTAGTGAATGAGGCAATAACATTTTTGAGGCCATTCTCCCTCTTTTCTATGGCAACTATTTCGCTATTAACTTAGCATTTTCACTTTTAAACTTTCATTCTCATCGCCTATTTGACTTAGAGTACTCACTCCTTAGTCACTTTGAGTTTAGCTCTTGAGCAGCATTTTCCTCATTTAATAGTGTGTGTGAGGATTTAATGTGTTCAAAATCTTTCATCATTTTGCCTAATGAATCATAAAGATCGAGTGGGTGATGAAGTGTGTGTGTCACACTCACTATCACTAGAGTCCGAGTTTGATGAGTTAGAGTGTACCTCATCTTCTTGGTCAGGTTGATCTTGTTCCTTGGCCATCAAACAGTCATCGATCGCTTCTTCTTCGAGTCACTTGAGTAGTCGCCTTCATCGCTCTCGAATCATTGTTTCTCTTGACTTGTCTGTCTCGGCGGTTTCTGCAGACCATCATTGCCTTTTTCTTTTTTCTTGTCTTCTTTCTCTCAAGACCTTTATTTCTTCTTCATTCTGTATTTGTTTACTACGGGATATGGGCGATCAATGGCATAGTGACTGGTTGTCTATAGTTCCAAAGATAGATATTCAGCCTTTTGATCACTCTTTCCATTCTTGGATTTTCAGCCCTTTGATATTCAACTTTTTGATGATCCGTTCTCTTGGTTGGCCTATCTTCCTTGATTTGGAGGAGCCGAAGTGTGCCTTTCCGGAAGATTCGCTTCTTTCTTCTCTTGTAGTTCTTATTGAAGAACTTGTTGAATCTTTTAACCATCGGGCTATTTCTTCCGGATCAATGACTTATTTGACCTCAGCTCTTTTCCCATCTTTAACAATTAGAGCAAAGTTTTTGGGTGCCTTTTCTCTTCCTGGTCTTTTTCTTCTCACTCAAACTCGTAGGCTTTTAGGTCCGAGAATAATTCATGGTTGGATGTCTTTGATAGGTCCATGGAATGTCTTAGTGCCATGACCTTCATTTCCCATTCAAATTGGAAGACTTTTTAGGATCTTCATACACATTTCTTCGTGTATATTCCTTTCCAAGTGCGAGATAGCTCGTTGGTGATTTCTCGTGAACCGAGCATCCAGTTGATCCAGGTTTTTCTCGAGATCATTTTGAAGTTCTCAAATTTGTCACGCCACCGATAATTTGTTTTCTTTGATTTGCTCGAGCCTTCACAAATCAATGTTAGCTTGTCCTGCATTTCTTTAGCCGTTTTGCATGATTTGACTTTATTAAACATGCCTTTGTCCAAGGTTTTGTAAAGGATGTCCTTGGCTACATTGTCCAGATTGTATCTTTTTGTCATCATTTGTCCATTCAGTTCTTGGTTTTTCAACCATGGCCGGGTCCGGGAGCAACATCCATCCTTCTCTCCTTCACCGCAGCCTGACTCTTACAATTTTGTGTTCACCTTTAAGATTTGCAGTGGCCCATCTTCTATCACTATCCACATTTCATCATGTAATGCCGATAGATGAGCCTCGTGATATAATTTTCCAATCATCAAATTCTTCAATTGTGAACATAGGGATGCATGTCAAATTTGCTTCCATGATAATAAATTTTAATGATAAAAAGAGTTTTGAACGTTTAAGTACTAAAGCAGACTTTGAAAAGTTTGGAGATCTAGTTCAGTAACCGGTGCGGAAGGCTCAATGAACCAACCCGCTCCGATACCACTTGTAGGTCCCAAGGGGTGTAAGTGTAAGGTTTAGAAGGGGGTTGAATAAACCATACCAAATTTTTGATTTAGTCCTTTTAAAAATTTCGAGTTGATACTACCTTTGTGTCCTTGGTGGACAACCAATTTAGTTAATCAGTAGAGTTAGTCTCTCAACAGACTCAACTGAGCTGTTGCTGGAATAACTCAGCTGTTAAGTCTAAGTTAACTCAACTGTGGTTTGTTTTCAGCGGAAGACTTAACACCCTTAAGTTTGATTAAGTAGAGATTTAGAGCTTGATTTAGTACTTAGAGATTATCTAATGGATAGCAAATATGTCAGCAGAAATAAACAGATATGATGCAAGAATTAAAGTGCTGAAATGTAAATGACACAATAAGATTTTTATAGAGGTTCGAAGATGGGGTAATTCTTCTACTCCTCTCTTCTCCAACTCCTGGAGGAATCCACTAGGTATTGATCAGTATACAAAGTGGTAACAATCCGATACAAGTCTTGATCACACAGCTGACTTGATCCTTTGGGACTCAGTCTGGAGACGCCTTGATCACTCAGCTGGCTTCTCGTACGACTCAGCTTCTTCACAGGGCAGCTGCCTTGCTACTACAGCTCACTTGCTCAAGCTCTTTGGATTTGATCACGAAGCCCTCCAAAAGCTCAAGACTTGGTTCGACCTTGAACCTTCCTACAATCCTTCGTGGAATGTAGACCCCTTGATTTTTAGTATTTTCCTCTTCAACTGATTGAAGTTATCTTTCCTTCACAGGTGAGTGTTGGATTGATGTTCTTCGTAGTGTAGGCTTGAGGATTGAGAATATTTCAGGTTTACAGTTCTAATAATTGCTTGAACGTTTGTGGTTCTGGTCACTCCTTATTCTCAAAGTTATTTCTCAGCCTTTTATAGTGGTCTTTCAAAAATCGCCCGTTGAAGAGATAGGCTTATTTTTGAAAGTCATGCATCGTTGGCTTGTCTTGTTGCGAATCCTTGGAATTGCCATTTCCTCGTATGAATTGTTCTTCACCTTTTCAGAGTTCTGACACGGTGTAGTGCTTCCCATTGGTTTATTCCTTTTGCACGCTTCTGGGACTGAGCACTTCGAGAAAGGTAGTATGGAGATATTACTTGTTTAGGTAATTCTCTTGATTTCTGTGCAACAGATCTTTTTCAGTTATCTCGACTTGACTGCATTTCCTTGCTTTCCCCAGGTGACTTAGAGTCAGCTTCCAATCATTGGATGACTCTTCTGTCACTTCAACTTGAGACTTGGCTTTTCTTGAGTTGACTTGACTGATACTCCACTCAGCTGCATCTCAGCTGCTTCTTCAGTAGAGTTCCCGTCTACTCTTCTTTGCCATACTCGGTTGTCTTGCAGCGGAGTCTTCCTTCTAGTCTCCAGTTGTCTTCTTGCATGTTTGGGCATAGCTGACTTAACTCAGCTTGACCAGCCCTATTTATTACAATGCAATTTACAACAAAAAATGGGGTGCCAACTTCCTATTCTAAGTTTTACATGGCATTCATCAAAATCTAAACAATAAATTTCCTAACAAGAATCAACTCAATAAAAGGATTAAAAACATCACATCTGATCGTGGTGGTGCATGCAACGATGGATATGATGGTTCAGGTGAACAACGTGTAGGATTGTTTGCTAATTTCTAGAGGAATGCAATATCGCCCCACAGTACACTAAGTTCGGTTTGCCATTATGAATAGTTGTTTGAAAAGACTAAACATAATGCTTAAGAATATGGTGAGGAGTATGATTAGTCATTCTATCTTACCTAATCACTCTGGAAGAAAAACACTTTGGCGTCGCAACATATATCCTTAGTAAGATTTCCAACTAAAGCGACTAACATAATCCCTTAGGAACTTTAGACGGGCAAGAAACCTAGTCTGAAGCACTTGCACGTTTGGGAATGTCTAGCTGAGGCAAGGCCTTACAAAGCCTAATGAGAAGAAACTAGACTTAAGGACATTTAGTTGTTATTTTGTTAAATATTCTTAAAAGTCCAAAGGGTACAAGTTTTATGATCCCACAACCAAAGGCTATTTCTAAGTCGTTAAATGCCTGGTTCTTTAAGGATGTTGAGTTTGCGGGGGAGATAGAGTTAAGGATTTTGTCTTTGAAGAGGAATACGCCGATATTCCCACAGGTGTTGCTGGCATTGATCGTAATTTCATTCCCCGACCTTGTTCAAGACACAATCAAGACAATGTCGGAGAACCTCCTGTTTCAGTAAATTATTCCAGATGAACAAACTCTACAACCTCAAGAACTTATGCCATTGAGGAGATCCACTACTTTGAAAGAAGAAGTGCAATGCCGATGATTGCATTGCATTTCTCAAAGAAATTGAGGTTGGCATTAGAATGGTGGAAGATGATTCAATCAACTTCTATCAAGCCATGGAAAGTTCCAACTCTCAAAAGTGGATGGATGCTCATGAATGAATAGATTAAGTCCATGAGGGACAATGACACATGTGAACTTATCCCATTGCCATAAGGTGCGAAACTCATTGGTTGCAGAGATATTTAATACCAAGAAAGATTCAAGAGGCAATGAGGGAAGGTACAAAGCTCGTCTTGTCGCAAATGACTTTACACAGAAAGAAGGCATCAACTATAAAGAGACTTTCTCTTCAGTTTCTTTGAAAGACTCTTTCAGGATTATAATGGCATTGGTGGCACACTTTGATCTTGAGTTACATTAGATGGATGTAAAGACGTTGTTTCTCAATGGTGACATTGATGAGGCAAATTATATGGTGCAACGAGAAAACTTTGTGTCGGAAGACTCAAAGGATATGGTTTACAAACTTAAGAAATCTATCTATGGACTCAAGCAAACATTTGGATAATGATATTTAAAGTCTCATCCGTGATCATCTCTGTTCGGTTTGAGATGAGTTTGGTCGATGATTGTACATATCATAGGTTCTGTGGGGAGCAAGTATATATTTTTGGTTTTGTATTTCGATGACTTTTTGCTTACCATCAACGATATAGACTTATTGCACAACACCAAGAGATTTCGATTAAGAATCTTGAGATGAATGATTTTGTGATGTCTCTTTGTGTTAGGATGCAAATACTCGAGGTCACTCGGAGTATTATGAATTATCACAAAAGAACTATATTGAAAAGGTCCTTCAAAATGTCATGCAGATTATAAACCAAATGATAACCCTCGTGGCTAAGGGAGACAAGTTTAGTCTCAAACAATGCCCTAAGAATGATTTGAGGAAAATAAAATGCGTAAGATTCCATACGCACAGCGGCAATATGGAGTCTGATGTATGATCAGGTATGTACGCAGTTGGATATTGTGTACATTGTAGGGATGCTTGGTGGATATATAATTAAGTCGGGAATATACAATATTTGAAAAGCAGCCAAACAAGTCTAAGGTACTTATGGATAAAGAAAAGTTACATGCTCACATATCAGAGGTCGGATCAGTTTGAGATCATTCGGTATACCGACTCTGATTTTATTGGATGTCAAGATAACATGGTATTTAAGTTGGCCTATGTATTTCTGCTAGTTATGGAAAAGTTCTAAAAGTTTACAATATAGACTCTTTTACCATGGTAGGAAGATTCATAATGTGTTATGGAACATCCAAATCATGGATTATAGTTGTGAAAGTTTGTCATGAGGTCACAGATGTAGATGGTATTAAAATACCACTAAGTTTGTGACATTGAGTCGAGAACGCTATATTCCAAACAACAGAACTCGACGAAGACTAAACATAAAGAGATCAAATTCTGATTGCTAAAGAAATAAGTCAAAGTGGACAGTGTCTATAGAACATATCGGTACAAACTCCATTATTGCGGATCCATTTACTAAGGGTCGCCACCAAAGGTTTCACGAGCTTGTTGCTCATATGGGTGTCAAATCGTTTAGATATACAGTTTTAAAGGATATTCAGTTTTAGTGGGAGTTTGTAATTATAATGTTCTTTAACGTGGACACATTTTCTACCTTGGTTTAAGGATATATTAAGGTTTTACTCAGAGATAAAGTTTCAAAGATATTCACACTTTGATTCTCGCATATGGTTTGATCTCACTAAGGTAAGGTGGACCGCTTGAAGTAGGCATGTTAAGATCACATTGCATGAAATTTCCATGCTACACATCCACATCATGATCTATGCCTTTAATTATATTGGCATATGTGACCACCGATGGGTCGACCACGATAAATGTAACGAAGGTCGCTTTGATCCTATGTTGGTATGCGATTAATGGACCGGATTGTTCTGTATACATTTGGTTGCGACAAAGCAAAGTTGAGCTCATATGGTTATGTTACAATACATAATTATAAGGTTACACATATAGCCCAAGTGGGAGATTGTTGGATCATAATGTTTGATAAATGTTTTTATCCCGATTTTGATGATTTTGTTTTTACACCAAAATAATGTTTTTATATGTTGTCCAAATACTCCCTAAATGATTTAAATTGTCTCTACTAATTTTTGGAGTATTTCTTCAAGTTTATTTTCGACATTAAATTGACAACACTTTTATGATTTTGAGTTAATGTGTTTTTTTTACATCAAACAATGTTTCAAATGTTGTCTAAATACTCCCGATCCGTCTAAAATATTTTCACTATTTTTTGAGTATTTCTTGGAAGTTTATTTCGATATAAAATTGGACAACACTTTTGTTTTGAGGTCAACCGACGCCTTATAGGGCAACCCGTACTCTGAAAGTTGTGCAAAACAGAAAACTTCATGTTTGCGCAAAATGGTGAGGTGACCGGTCACCCCTATAGGGCGACGGTGACGTTGACCGGCCGACCCATAGGGCGACCGACACCGAAGGTTGGTTCAAATTTGCAAACTTCTCTGTTTTGGTTTTTGAAGAGGGCAACCTGGGATTTGGTCCCTAGGGTAACCTGGCCGGACCCCGACGACCGGTAGCCCTATGCAAAAATGTGTTCTTATTTTCAAACGCCTATTTGTGCGCTGATCGTCGCCCTATGTTTTAAAGAAAATTCTAACGCGTAGTAACAGATGACTCTTTTTCCTAAATTGTGGGATTGATTTCTAACAAATTTATAATCTTGATTTTAATTGCAATTTTTTTGTAGATATCGCATTCCAAGAGGAGCCTATCAATGATCAATCATCTCCTATAAATAGAGAAAGATTTGAAGCACAACAATAAGAGAGAACAATACAACACAAACAAGAAATACTCAAGCAAACACTTGGTCTTATATTGTCATTATTCTTGTTGTAATTTGCCTAGCTTATCACTTTCACATTCTTGAGGTCTAGGCTATTCTTGATTACACTTGCACTCAATTGTATTATTCATTATCGAGTTGTAATCTTGAATTTTGGTTTATCATTCAACACAAGATATCCTTGTTAGTGCTCTTTGTGGTAAGAACACACTTTGGGTGATCTAGTTGGTGTAAGAAGATTGTGGTAATCTTTTGTTGTTGGTGTTGAAGAATTTGGTATTCTTCAAGGTTGAAGATTGTGGTAATCTTCACAAGGTGCCGTTGGAGATTGTGGTAATCTTCACAAGGTGCCGTTGGAGATTGTGGTAATCTTCAAGAGAGATTGTGGTAATCTCAAAGGTGGTGTTGAAGAAGAGTGTGGTGCTCTTCAAGGTGTTGTTGTAAGTTGAATTTGTATTGATTGTGGTAATTAATAATTTTTTTTTTCACAAACCCATCCCGAATATACCGGGATGGTAGAGCACGAGTCCCTAGGTGGGTGACTCTATAAATCGACGATGTTGTTTACATTCCGCACCTTTATTATTGTCTTGGCTTATTTTGTTCGAAAAAGAGGGCATAATCAAAAAGATGGGAGATAATCTATTCACCCCACTCTAGATTATTGTAGCCGCTTGACTTACAAGGGTATCAAAGCCAAACTCTTTGGCAAGCTCGCTTTCACATCGTGAAGAGAAAAACGATTTCTGCCATTTAATGAAGCTCACCATTCCCGCACCTCCACCACCAACCTCGATTTGATTCCAAAAATTTTGCATTTTGGAAAGAAAGAATGGAATGCTATTTACAAGGTTGCGGGTTCGATATTTGGAACATCGTCATCAATGGAGAATCCATTCCGATAAAAGATACACCATACACCTCCAAAGCTCTCAAGTAGCTCAATGATGAAGAAAATAAAATCATCTCCCTTAAATGGTAAGCTCTCAATATTTTATATTGTTCACTTACCAATTTGGAATATGATCGTATTGTAGGAATTCGATCGACTCATGAAGTATGGCAAAAAATTAGAAGCCATTCATGAAGTATATGCAAATGATAGGAGCAACTCAAAAGCATCTACTTCTCAAAGGGATACAATGTCAAATCTAAAGAACAAGCCTCTACAACTTCCAACTATGAAAAAGTTGAACATTGCCTTATGGGTATCGAAGAAGAAAACGAGGTATGTCTTAAACCCTCTACTTCCTATGATATTGTTATGCAAAATGATTATAGTGATTTACAAGATGATTTTGATGACCTTCAAAAATGAATTCCAAAGTTTACTTGTTAAGTACAAAAATTTGAAAAATGAATTCAATGTTTTGAAAAATGAAAAGGATAAGTATATCTACTTCCTATGAATCACTATCATGTGCTCATACCACCACTTAACAGGTTAGAAACCTTGAAAAAGAAAATAGTACTCTTGTTGAGGATATTAATTATATGAAAAAGGATTTATCAAAATCCAACTTGAGTACCGAAATAAAATGACCAAGATTATTGATATTCATAATTGTGATAAAGGACTTGATCATAAGACTAGTGTTGTTAATTATGTGAAAAGAAATCAAGTCCCTATTCATGTTGGTCATTATGCTCCAAAAAATTATTACTTGCTTCTATTGCGGTAAAAAAGGTCATACGGTAAATACTTGTCGGAGCCAGAAATAACTCAAATTATTTTTGGAGACTTAAAAGTCTCAAGACTAATCCCAAAGGACCCAAGCACTTGAGGGTACCTAGGTCACACGTCACGACATTCTATTCTCGCTTATCCCATTGTCGTAAAAACCTACGGAGAAAACTAAAGGGTTCTCTCAAAAACTTCGAGATGTGTAGATCTGAAGGCCAAATCCCGTGATTCAACTCATCGCTTATGGAATTGAGGTGCACGCCGCAATCTAGTATTTGATTCTTGATAATTGATATGAACGCTCCTAGATTAAAGTGATGTTATTCACTAAAGTTTATTCCAACACTAACACTACAAGAAAATTCAGGCCATCGACATAATTTACCGACAAAAATGATTTTGTCACCGAATTTGACGATTACCTACAAAATACCTATTTAATAAAAATATCACTTTTCCCCAAATTATACCAACAAATTACCAACAGACATCGACGGATGTTACGAGGTATTCACCAACCGATTTTAGACTCGTGAGGTAAATATTTTACCTACAATGATTTAACCTACACTTTACAATTTTCTTAACACTTACCTCTGATTTTTACTTAGGTAAATCGATTTTAGTGTAAACTCACAAGCAATTAAAGGTGATAGGACTAATGTAAATATTTAATAACAAGGCTATAATATCCGCACCCCAATAGTTATAGAACCATTTTGCAATTTTGCCTCAATGCATGATAGAATGGCCGATATGGTTGGTCGGCACAAAATGCCACCGCCCAATAATCAACGCCCGCCACACGCATGACCTGAAACCTCGCAACACAACCGTTAGGAAGGGGAGCCAGGAAGGGGTTTCCGGCACCACTCGACGCCAAGTCAAGACGGTTTTAGAGAGAAGAAATATAAAAATGTAGTAAAGTGTATTCGTAGTCTAACTAGCGGCGAACCTTACTTGAGCCCCTTTTATAGGTTTGGGAATTAGGCTGCGAGGCATCAAGCCACACTAAAACCCTAATTAACACAATGCATCTAGGTTAATCATTCCATATTGGGCGTAAGTTTACTAGGCCCAAAAGAGATCGGCAAGCCCTTAGCTTGGGCCCAACTTAGGTTCAAGCCCATCAGTCGGTAGGCTCTTAGCTTGGCCCAACTTAGGTCCAAGCCCATCAGGCAAAGAGCCCTTAGTTTCGCCCAATCCAGTCCAAGCCCATCAGTCAGAGGCCCTAGCTTGGCCCACCCAGGGTCCAAGCCCATCAGGTCGGTTCATTCATAATAGGTCGCCCAATCTCTAAGGCCACCGACCATTATAGGTCGACCCAGCGACAGAGGTCGGCCAAGTCCCAGGCCATCCTTGGCCCAAGTCCTTTTATCAAGCTCTTCCTAGAGGTAGGTCGGGCCTAAATAGGCTCCCCTATCAATCAGTCCCAATTATGTCCGGTGTTCATCTACTGGATATAATTGCTCAAATGATATGTTCGACCGACCTCCTCATATTCAATGCATTTTCCAAGGAGTTTGTTCTCCGATCTCCATTTTAGGCTTTGAATATTCCCAATTTTACTCATCCCGATCCATATTTAGGTTTTTCTTCCTCAAAATATACTCATCTTGATCGGATTAAGCTTTTTTCTCTTTAGATGTACCCATCCCGATCTAAATTATGATTTTCTTCCATCGAGATATATACTCATCTCGATTTAAATTAGAGTTTTCTTCCTTTGAGATATACTCATCCCGATCTTAAATTAGGGTTTCCCATCCCTTCATTTCCGCGCTCGTTGTGTCACCAGGACGTCCTTTCAACTGACAAGACGCCCTTTTCATCTTCCCGAGGTCCTTTCTAATCCGTTGGATGAGATTCGAATCAAGGGTGGCTATCAATCTTCCCATTTCATCTCTTCTTATAAGAAGGCCAAGCATGGGGGACCATTTCATTTTAGCCAAAATTTTTCTCCCCTCTCGAGCGTTTGAAGCGTCTTGGCGATTTCCGACAGATTTTTTCGGCGATGCTCATCCACTCTCTTTCTTCCGTTCCATAAGCCCTAGGTACACTCTCCCCTTTTCTTTTTCAATTATTTTTCCATTCAAATAATGACCTCTTCTTCAACTAATTCGATCCTCACTTGACCGACTGGTTAGATGGTCGGGTGACTCATCTTGGCGACCTTAGGGTCACCCGAACCAATTCTATTGTCAACAAATCCTCATTCGGCATGACATGCTCCACCGATCCTCATCTAACTTGATGAGTTTCTCCTTGCCCTTACCATCATCATGTTTGCTCCTTTTCTGCCATCTGAAGGCTCTACGTACAACTTCCTCGCCATGTACCGATCCCCTTCAACCTCTCCAACTTGGTCATCCATCGGGAATTTGATCTTCAAGTGATATCTTGCACGCACCGCTTGAAAAGATTGAGGGAATGTCTCTAATCATCACATATATTGTACGACGATGGTATCACCACTAGAAATCGCGCCATCCTAGTTTTCTCAGTATGGTTCTTTATCCCAAAGAGACGGGTAAGGTACTATCCCTAACGACTAAATCGATCCTCATAAAACCAACTAGAGACGTATCTATCATCTCCAATTCCACTTGCAAATCCATCTGCCTATAGCATTCAAAGAATAGTATGTCGGCAGAGCTACTGATCCACAAAGACTCTCTCAACATCGTAATTTGCTATGGTTGCCATGATAACGAGGGCATCACTATGAGGGGTTGCAATGCCAGAGCTATCCTTCGCCCAACCAATATTTGGCCCCATGAGGACACATGTTCACCCTTATCATTTCTTGAGCACGTCAGTGAAGCGGCTCTCACATAACTCTTCATCGCCCATCGCGGTCTCCCCCAGATGTACCTTAACCATCCGAATCACTCCTTCTCCGCGGCGGCGATGGAGGGAGATCAGCTCCTCATCGGCTTACTTCGAGGTTTGCTCCTGGTAATTATTGTGACCCTTCCGAGTAACACTCTTAGACCTCCTCTTATCCACATACACAAATTCCTTCAGATGACCCTTTGGATCGGTCTTATCCTTCAAGTGGGTACAGCGATCCGTGGTATGCCCATACTCATTGTGGGAATCTACAAAACTCTTTGCACTTCTAAGCCCTTCGGCGTATCGGCATAAGATTTTTGGCCACCTCAAATACGGATGGCGCTCAATTGCAATAAAAACATCCCCGCAGGGGAGCTACCAGGTGTATTTTTTCATACTAGGCCTCCCTCCCATCGATCGAAGCTTTGGGGAGATTAGGCTACTTACTAGGAGCTCTTTCATCTTTCTCATCATTCCTTCTCCCTTTTTTACTCCTTTCTTCACGCTTCATCTTCCTCGGCCTCCTCCGTTGATATACTTTTAAATTTTGCCAGGAGCTCGTCAAATGTCTTGTGGCTCTATCACCAGGGATTCAAAGAAATCCCCATCTTTCGACTTGGCCAAAGCATTAGCCAAGATATCCCGGGTCGAAGGCACCTCCAACTTTACTCGTAAACCTCTCAATATAGCTCCTTAAGCCTTCATTATCCCTTTGCTTAATGCTAAACAAAGTCAACGACATTTTCGGTACTTCTTGCAAGGCGGTGAATTGGAAAAAAGAACATAGAGCTGAACTCATCAAAACTCACGGTCGATTAGGCAACAACTCGACCAAACCATCACGACTTAGTCAATGTAGTTTAAACACCGACACATCACTCCATCGAGAACCTATGGAGCATCGCGACATTTTCAAAATGGCACAATTGATCCCTGCGATCAGTGAAAGCCATCATATTTAAAATTCAACACGCAATGAAGAGGGGAGTTCGTCGCCCATTAATCTCGCCGAAAGGGGTTTCCTCCTCCCGATCGCCTTGAGCCACCTCCAGATACCTTCTTTCTTCAACTCTCCCATCTACCTATGCAGATCATCCATCCTCTCACCCAACAGGATCCGTCTCCGTGACCATTTGAATAAAGTGCCGGAGGCGAGTCCTCCCTCCAACACAAGTGCCCTTGACTCCGCTCTCCTACGGAGGGGGCCTCTCATCTCATGCCCAGGTCCGAGCTCGCGCCGCCAGCGGCGTGAACCACCTCTCACATACGACTATCCACGGCCTCTTCCACGGCAACCTTGATGTAGGAGGTTTCTTGCTGAAAGAAATCGGGTCCTAATCCATTCATTCCCATCATGGGATCGGCAGCTTTTCGGCCACTCTCGCGAGGGCAACCAATCTCCCACCAGGCACAAGCGGCGACGTCCGCGCTCCACTCGGTCACAACTTCAGGTGTTTCAACCAACCTCATCTAGATCATTCTCCAAATTCCTTCGTCACATCCTCCATTGCTACTTTAAACTCACGTCTTAAAACTCTCAAAGTTCCTATAGATGATGCCAATTGGTCGGTGATGAAAATGCCACCACTCAATAATCAACGTTTTCCTTCGTGCCACTCCAACGCTCAAGCCAAGATTTATTTTAGAGAGAAAAATATAAAAATGTAGTAAAGTATATTGATCAACTAGCGGGCATACTTTACGGCCCTTTTTATAGGTTTGGGAATTAGGCTTAAGCATCAAGCCACACTAAAAACCCTAATTAACACAAGACCTCAGGTTAATCGCTTTTCCTATTGGGCGTAGTTTACTAGCCCGAGAGAGATCGGCAAGTTTCCTTAGCTTGGTCACGTCCCCAGTCCCGAGCCCATTAGGTCAGAAATTGCTTGGCCCAACTTAGGTCCAAGCCCATCAGGTCGGTAGGCCTTAGCTTGGCCCAACTTAGGTCCAAGCCCATCAGGTCGGCACGCCTAGCTTGGCCCAATCCGGTCCAAGCCCATCAAAGCTCAGAGGCCTTAGTTTGCCCCCAATTTAGGTTCAAACCCGTGGTGGGATCAGCTTGGCCCAATCCAGGTCCAAGCCCATCGTTCGGTTCATTCAACAGGTCAGCCCAATCCTCAAAGGTCAGCCCGACTATTATAGGTCGGCCCAACGACAGGTCGGCTGAGCCTCCCAGGCCATCCTTGGCCCAAGTCCTTTATCAAGCTCCTAGAGAGGGCCATAAATAGGCCCCTTATCACTGGTTTTATGGCGGGTGTTTCTCATATTTTGGAGAACTATATCGATAGTTCATGTTGTTTCGTATGTTGTCATCTTGCATATATGCAACTTTACCGACATTATCCTCTGATTCATCCTCATTTTTGTTTTTCATCTTTGTAAATGAAGCACAAACATATTTTAATTTTTTTCCTAGCATGCAGATAAAAATTTCAATTGTTTCTTGATTCTATCATTCACTAGTGGCTTGCTTGAAAGGTGATACGGCCTAAATTGGCCCTATTAATTAATTGATAGAATTTGGGCCTCAAATTAGAGATGAGCCCAAATACAAATATGAATATGAACTCTACTGGGGCTCTACTTGGTAAAATCCTAAAATAAAAATATAAAGGAGTATTTTTATTCTCTTCTTATCTACATTACTTCTTGACATGAATTATTTTTCTTGAATAGAGTTCTTGACTTGGCGTCGGAGAGAGGCACGGAGAAACCCTCCCCTTTTTGTGAACGAGGGAGTCGGTCGGGAGCATAAATTCGGAGGAGCGAGAATAATTTTGGGATAAGACCAAGGGGAGCAAAAGGCACGACGCCCTTGGTGCATGGGCTCCATCTTGCACTACTACAAAAAGCTGATAGACACCGGTTTAAATCGGTGTCTATTAGTAAACCAACGCCCGTGTTAAAGCGGCTGGTGTTAAAAAGTTCCTGACTTTTTGACACCGATTTAAAACTGCAAGTGTATTTTTTTCAATGACACCGGTTTTAAACCGTGTCTAGAAAACTAATTTAGCCCTTTGGTAGGTTTTGAATTATAAGCTTAAACCTTATTATTTCAAAAGTTTTGGTCAGGGTTGATTAATTTCTCAAAAACTTGCTAATCTACATAAATCTTGAACACGCTACATCATAGAGATCCAAATGCTTTCTTGCTCTGTAGTTAATACACAAATTGGTTATCCAATTAGTTTCAATAGGGATATCCTACAAAATTTATGAACATTAATGAGGGCCTGTTGTGCACTTCTTCTTTGATTAGAGATTAGAGTCAGAGAATTGATCATCGAGGTAAGAAGCATGTGAACTATCTATATGGAAAATCGAGGCCAATTAAGTCCATATAGATTTCTAAATTATTACAGCTTACATCAAAAATATCTTAGTGCTAATCTTACAGCTTGTAAAGCATCCCGCAGACTACCGTACATCTTGTTCTCGTCAACATCAAAACTATCCATATGTACAGATTCATGAAAATTGCAATCAGCTAAAATAATGGTCCGCCCTGAAGAACCACTATAGCCGTCAAAAAGCAAGTTTTGTTGTTGAAGGTTTTTCACATTTGAATTTTACATTTTTTAAACATAATTATCGCTTTTAAAGAAGTTTCACCGCAATAACAAATTAAACTCCCTTACCTTATAGTGTTCACAAGATCAAATCTCCTCCTTGATTATCATTAGTCAATGAGGCAATGGGGCAATGGCACCGTTTCCGCCCAACACAGCAAATAAAACAACCGGCCCCGCTCCTACTAACTATAGAACATTTGTGAAAAAGACAAAAAGGAAAGAATCCACTAGACCTTTTTATTTTAGACCCCAAAATCTGAACTGAATAAAAGAATATTACATGGTTCTCAATCAACTCCACTAACCAATGTTCAAAACCCATCGGACCTTTTTATTTAAGACCCCAAAATCATACTAATTTCCTTTCATTCCCATCCTTATTCAATAAGGTGGTCAGTGTAAAGTGCAACTAATACCATCAATACACAACATTATCAGCAAAGATCGGCAGACTTGAGCAGAAAATCAAAAGAGTTAGCACTGATTAGAGAAAAACAGCGGAAGTCACTTAGGGTACCTTAGGTACTTAAGGACGCCGGATAGGGACAAGATACGAAACAGGATCGGAGCGTCTACCACCGCTCGCCGATGAATCGAAGGTGGTTTTTCTCTGCTCGAGCTGATTCATTCATTGCTTATCACCGATACAGAATCATCTTCGTCGCGTATCAATTTCTGCAGCCAGTGCCCATTTCAATAACAACATTACTATTGCACTCAATGTTACCAAAGATCATAAACCTAAAACAAATAATCACTTAACCAAAAACTAAAGCATATTAGAATTAAAATTATAACGAAAATGTAATAAAATGCAGGATTTATGAGTTGAAACAGGTCCCCAATAGGCTTGTTATTGGGACTAATTTATGATATCTATGATACTGTTGTTCGAGAACCTCGAAAAATGAAAAGAATAACTCATCCTTGCTATATTAAATTGATCTTTTGTTCAACCCCGACTTCACACAAGCATTTGAACAAACACAGGCGCAAACCATGTCTGCGGGATTTCACAGAAAATACACCATTAATTCAAATGTGAAGATACAACGTTGTATTTCCTTAAAATACAAATTTCCTAATTCATTAAATGTTTCATGATTCAAACCAACAAAGCCCTAAAATTAAGATTCAAGAAATAAAGATTCAAATTCGAACTTGTCAAATAAGCTATGGAAGATGCACTTACGACCGAGTATACTTCTTCATCTTGTGACGCTCCGAGAGCTTTCTTCTTACTCCCTTTCTTCTTCTTCTTTCCTCTCTTGGGGAGATCCTTGACGCGTAACCTCCATGGCAGCATCGTGAGTTGTGAAGATTCGACATGGAGACGATGGCGCGGAGTAAAGAGCTGGGGTTTGGAGGAGAGCTCAGTCGGGTGGATCGAAAAAGCCCAAGAAGCGAGCTCACCTGGGCTCCCATATCAAGCAATTTTCACTCGATTAGAGGTGACGGGCGAATAGAGAGTGATGACGGGTGAGGGGAGAGGGAGATGACGGGATTGAGCGGGGCGGAGGGGAGAGGGTGGAGGTGATCGTGACGACCAGGAGATCGATTGGAGAAGAAAACTTTAATTTTACTATTGTTCCATTTTCCAAGTAAAAACCCAGCTAATTAATTAGGGGAATAAAGAGTGTCTAAAACCCTAAACACTAGTGTTAAAAATAAAGATACCGGTTAATAACCGTGTCGAAAAATGTGGTTTTAAAATATTATAGACACCGGTTCTATAAATGGTGTCAAAATATCTGGTGTCAAATCTAAATAAATTTATATAAATAGACACCAGTTTCAAGTCCGATGCGAAAACCGGTGTCTATTTTGGAAATTTATTTTACAATAGACATCGGTTCTAGGAAACCGGTGTTGTTTATAAAACAACAGCACTGATTAGACACCGGTTCTTTATAAAACCGGTGTTAAAAGGAAAGACACCAGTAAAGTCAAAACCGGTGTCTTTTTGGTGGTGTCTATCAGCAGTTTTCTTGTAGTAGTGTTTCTTTCAGAGTATTCACAAATGCAGTAGTATTCACAAATGCTTCGAAACGTAACAAGCAGTCACGAGTTGTATCGTTGAAGCTGGAACCATGCATGATGTATATTTTACTTTTATGTATATATGTACTTTGATTTTCAATTAATTCCCTGCTGAAACTAGTAGGAAAGAATGCATATTTCAAATGTCTTAAATTTTGCTAAGCTTTGTTGGTTCTTGTCAAAGGCTTTTGCGGATGATGCTATCTATAGTTTCTTTGTCTTGTTTTGGATATATATGTCTGACGAAAGAAGTATCTTATATGAGACATTGGTGCTGTATTCTTGTTGTCAATAATATTGCCCGAGGTCATAGTTTTATGATAATTACAAAACTACCCTTGAGGTTTGTGGTGATTACAAAAACTCAGAGAAATTTCAAATTACAAAACTATCCATGACGTTTGATTTTGTTTTGATTTTAAGGGGGTTAACTATATTATTTCTATTAATGTAAGGAGCTTTTAAATTTTTTTCTTATGAAGGCGAAAAATATAAAGCGAAATCAAATGTCAAGGGTTTTTGTAATTTTGAAACTTTTCTGATTTTTTTTAATTACTTCCACAATATGGTAGTTTTTGTAAATCTCCCTATTTTAATTTGAACTCATAAACTTTGGCATGAAATAATAATAATAATAATGATAATGATAATAATAATAATAATAATAATAATAATAATAATAATAATAATAATAATAAAATAATAATAATAAGAGATGATTACAAAAATTACCCATGAGGTTTAACTGTATTTACAAAAAAAAAAACTCCATAATAAATAATGTCTTTGAGGATCTATGAAGGAACACCTGACCCTCTATTGTGAAGGAGCTGTGAAAGATGACACGTTATAAATTAGTAGACTGATGACATTTCTTCTAATGAAAATATTGTAACTTTTATCATCACAAGGAAATTTATTTAATTAACTCAAATAACAGTAGGAAGAACAACATTTCGAGCTAGGAAGATTAAAAATATTAAGAAAAACAAATATTAAAACTACTTAGTAACTCGGAAAAAAAGCTGCATCTAGTACAGTTCTTAGGGCTTTTCCAATGGAGCACCAAATTCTACACAATTTACACAAATTGGTCAAATCTTTGTACCAAATTTGGTGAGATGAATGGTATTACACCAAATTTGGTGCAAAACACTATTCATTTGCATCAAATTTAGTGTAATTCAACTATCCTCCTTTACACCAACTTTTGATGAACATGTCCAAGTAAAAACTTGACTATTAGTCTATTTCTGCATGTGATTGAGCTGTATTATTACATAGGTGACCGGCCTTATGTAGCGGAGGAGTTGGTCATTCGACCCCAAAAAATTATGACCTAAATTTTTTGTATACCTTTATATGTAGTTATTTGTTAAATAAATAAGATATTGAATAAAGAACAAGTCTATCGATTATGGTAGTTGTCTTGCCACCTTAAAACTTTTAAAGAACAAACACTAGCTTCGATTCCCATTGGTTGCATGATTTATTTTTATATATTTTGTGATTTAAATAAAAAATTAACACCTCTCCCACTAAAAATGAAGGGTTCATATTCCTTTGGGCCTTATAGCCTTTCTAGTTGCTAACAAAAACTAGCACATTTTAATTTTTCATAAGACTTTAAATTCAAAAAGTCCAAATTAAAAAGACAATTATATATTGTACAACTTGATTATACTTACTTGATTAATATTTTCACCGCCAAAACCTGTAGTGACGAGTTATATTTAAAAATTATTTGGATTTTTCAAAAATCCAAATAATAGAACTGTTTTTATAGTGTACAATATTATTCATTTCTATATTATTTATGCTATCTTTAATTTTGTGTTAAAAAATAGA
>CM071937.1:3369779-3435728 GCA_016081115.2 Rehmannia glutinosa
TACATAAACTACAATTTACTCGTCGCTCTCGCTCTTATCACACAATTTTAAGCATTTTGCAAAAAATTAGGACCCATCCAAATTTCCAATGGATGAAATTCCACTAACAGTTCTCTACAATGAACAGGTTCTCCTTCTCTTGTCAATTTGTATTCTCCATTGATCCTTTTACCATCCACACCAGTCCTTTTGCCACCATCTCTGACTTTCCTAGTTAGCTGATAAGCTCACCTCTGCTACTACCTGAATACATTGAAAAATTATTAAGATAAATCTGTTATACTTTTCTCTCACCTAACCCAATAGAAAAATCCACATTTACCTGCTTGCCTGGGAAAAACTTTTTCCAGGTCAACTTGCGTCATCATAGAAAGACTTTTTGTTCTCCCTACCACAGTCTTCACAAACAGAGAGTTCAAAAAAGAAAATAAAATTAGAAAATAGTACATTGAAAGCTATCAAAATTCGAAGCGAAAATATGCCAGTAACCATTTAGAGTTCATGAAATAGTGAAAACGATGATAAAAGGATCCAATAACTTTTGTAGTTTCGTAATACTACATTCTAAGTAACTGAATTAAATAAGTCTACACATGAGCATTAGCTATAATTGTAATACACATTATCTATGGAGAAAGTTGCTATCTAGTCGTCCATGACATTAATGATTATATTTTATTAGGATTCACTATTTCAGCTAATTCATCAACCATTTTGTCATCACTTATCACTTCGTGGGAATGAACTACATAATCAAAGAGCTTTTCAAAACCATATCTGCTTAGACATGCATTAGAAGTACAAAGTTAAAACTTGCATGGAATGACAATAAAATAAGCAAACAATGGCATCAAGAAACATTATTTGGTAAATACAACTTGCAGCCTGTCTTTGTAGTCACTGACTCATTGGATAGTTTTTCATATATCCATCTAATGATTGTAAGGCCAGGCAAGCTGCCTTCCTTTTGCACGGTACTATGTACTATACGGTAAGGCCTTTCAGCATGTCCTTCAAAACCTTATGAAATATATACTCTTTTAACCTTTCTCCAGGTATTACAAGAGTTGGATTATATAAAGGATCATTAACATGTAAGCAAAGATAAAATGCTTGTAAGAAAAAATTAAACAAAATAATGAATCAGTTTAAAAGCGACAAAGACAAAGTCCCTCCTCAGCCATTTAAAACCTTGTTTTCAGATAAACTCATCAAAGACAATTTGATACTAATAATGAGTTACCAAAAGCATAGCAAGAAAGGTTGGCTTACACTATTAACTACTTTATCACTGAGAAGTGATCGAGGCAGTAATCATGTTCATCGGATTAAGTTAAATATGCCAAAGCTCTAGATAGGTTGTAAGAAAGTCAAAATATATTGCATCATGAAGGCGTAATGAAAAGTAACTAACTACTTCAATATGAGACCCTATATGAATTATGAGAAAATTTATGAGAATTCTAGAGTTTGAGTTATTGTTGAATCACGCTCTTAAAGTAAATATTACTTCATGTGGCGCAAAATGGGCTACATTACAACAAACGTTTAAAACATTTTTATAGCCTTATAATTAAAATACAATAATAATAATAATAATAATAAATAAATAAAAGCATAAAAATACATAATTCCAAATGTATTATCCTTGAGCAGATTATTAGTTCTATCATTTATGGCATATTTGAAAATAACTAAATACAACAATAAATTAATTCCTTTTTTAGATAATATGCAGAACTTTAATTATCCTATTCTCACATTTTGAAGTTCGTGAAAATAGAAAGAAGACTGCGCTAATTTGTTGGACTTAATTTCAATTTGAACCCAAATGTATATGGTTGAGACAAGCATCAGAATAAGTTAAAGAAAGAAAGAGGTTAAAGATAAAGTGTTGATTGTATAATTAGTCCATCCGACTTATAATTGAAAAGGTGAGAAAAAATATAATCGGACCATAACACAAAAGTTAGGAACAACTATTCAAGCTCCATTATCCTAAACCAACCATTTAAAAAATTGTTGATCTATGTTTCCGTATAAAGCTCTTTCGTTCTTCCCATTTTCATATCATAATCAAGAGAACAGCTAAACAAAGCAAATCTTTTGTATGATAGACACATTTATGCCAATTATTTTACTGCAGATGCTCATTGAACCTCAACCATATGTATAACACCTTAAAAACCGTGGCAACAATTATTCACTCATTCATCTTCTATTTGTCTATCACTCTCTAATGCGAATTCAAAATTCTTACCTTAGCTTCTGAGATGGAATACCACAAGAAATCTCTTTAGAAAATCCGAGAAATCCCTTGTTTGCTTATTTTAGCATGCGAGAGAGCCATTTAGGGTTTCACAAAGGTATGGACGCGAGTCAGTTCCATTCGTGAGATTTCCTTTCATATCAGGCCGGGGTGGAAGTGATCTGTTGAATTCAAAAAAAAATTACATTAATTTTTGAGATGGGATCCGACCAGAAATCTCTTTAAAAATTAGAGAAATTTCTTGTTGATTTATTTCAGCCCGAAGAAAGGAATCGGTGGAAATTCATTTGCATCAACTAAATAATAGGAACAATATGAGAGGTCGGATTCGAGACGATCGCCAAAACCCTCATACTCGAACCCTCAGGCCTCGGCGTTCTTCTTATCTTCATTTTTCTGAAATTCCTTATGAATTATGATCCTTTTTTTTATTATTGAAACTAAGACAATGATTCAAAGTGGAAAAAGAGAGTAACAACTGAAATGAGGCCCGTTTTCCTACTGAACAAAGAATTATGATACCCTAATGTCGCAATTTCCAGATATTTGTGAAATCCCCAAATTGTTGAAACCCTACCCATAACTTTTCAACATCCTTACCCTTAAATCCAGAAAAAATACAAATAAGGCTGGAAGGGAGCAGAAATCATAAAAAATAGGGATGGATTGATTCAAACAGCCATAAGTCTTGAGAAGGAACCTGAGATAGCTATAAGTCTTGAGAAGGAACCTGAGATGGAATCCGGTGAGATATCCCTTTACAAAATCTTAGACCTGGATTATTCAGCCCGAAGAAAGAGAAGTGCATCTAATTTTCTTTATAAGACTAAGACAAGGATACAAAGTTTTAGAAGTGCCTATCAACTGAAGAGACGCCTGATTTCCAACTGAGGAGACGCCTGCTTTTACTGAGGAGACGGTTCCATTTTGTCTTAAGTAATGCATCCCTTGAGCAGACCCAGTAAAATCCTAGGTCAAATAGAATTACATTTTTGCCATTATATAAAGGGCATTTTAGTCTGTTCAAAAATTTGCAGAAATATTCAGACTTTTAAAGAAGTAGAGATAGAGATAGAGATAGAGATATAGAAAGAGATATGTTCCGAACTTGATAATGAATAGTGTTTTTGGAACCACTTTTAAAATGAATTTTGGATCTAAAAATCTATTAGTAGTTGTTTAGTGATTAATTTAGAATGAACTTTTAGATAAATCACTTCTCCAAAATGTTTATTCTAGAAAAATCGGAATTGGAGATTATGAAAACCCACTAAACATTGTTGTAATGTATCGGCCTTTATATTTACCTTTTTTATTTTCTATTATCGAAAAATTTCGGCCCCACAATTATCCTACCTGTTAAACATAATAAACAATTTGATCAAAAGTGATGGAACTGCCACTAACCAATATTTAAGGAGATGGTGCCATATTGTCGGTTGATTAAGGGTACATAGTGCAATGTTTATTGTTTAACATATTCCCATAAAGTTGCCAACTCATTCCACACCATCTGTAAATGTACTGTTGTATCTTTCATTTCAAATATCAATGCAGAACATGTTAAGCACAATGAATTCCAATCTTCCATCAATATTTTATATATTGTTCTTTATGTTTTTCTTTCATGGTATCAGAGCGGGTTATTAAGCCAGTCTCTGATATCTTCCTCTATTCCTCTTTTTTTTTTTTTTTTCTTTGTGCATCTTATCTTCATGGGGGAATCGTTAAATTCGTCGATCTCCTCTGGAAGCAAATCATCAGTGATGCAGATAGTTTTTCCACAGCATCAACTCATCTCTGTCAAACTTGATGAGTCCAACTTCCTCATATGGAAGCAACAAATCCACACTTCCATTAAGGGGTATGGACTAGAATCTTTTATTAGCAAAGATGCTACACCTCCATTAGCATTTGTTGCTACAAAAGAAAGCACAGAAACTGCAAAAGAAAGCACAAAAACTGAGGAAAATCCTGATTTTGTCTTATGGAATAGACAAGATCAACTTCTTGCCTCATGGATTTTGTCCTCCTTGAGTGAGAGTATTTTGATTTTAACTGTGGGATTGAACACTTCTAAAGACATATGGTTGACTTTAGAGAAAATAATTTCTGCTCAATCCTTAGCTAAAGTTATGCAATATAAAATCCAACTACAAACTATGAGGAAGGCTGGCTTAACAATGAGGGAATATTTGAATAAAATGAAGGTATGTTTTGATGTGTTAGCCTCAGCTGGTCAAAAGGTTGAAGAAAGAAATCAAATTCTGCACATTTTAACTGGTTTAGGAAGTGAGTATAACTCAGTCATGGTAAATGTTACTTCTAGAGATGAGCCTTATAATCTCACAGACTTATATGCTCTCCTCCTTAGCTATGAGTCTAGGCTTGAATCTCAAAATATTTCACTCAGTCTGCTAAACTCAGAGGGCTCACAACTCTCTGTTCACAATGTCACTCAATCTACACCAAGGAGAATGAATGCCACTAGTAACTTTCAAGGAAACAAAGTAGGATTCAGAAACACTAATACTAGAGGTGGAAGATTCAACAGAGGTTATAGAGGAAGGGGAGGCAGGTTCAATGGCACTAGACCGGTATGTCAAATTTGCCATATAGCAGGTCACACTGCTGATAAGTGCTGGTATAGAAATGATTCAAATTTTTCCACCCCTCCTGCCAATCAGTCTCCCATTTGGCACCAACAACAGAACTCTTTCAACAGAAATCATGCTCTTCACATGGCCCAGTTTGGCTCTAGTTCAAATGTTGCACCATCTGAGTTTGGAAATGAGCATACTTGGTATCCTGATTCTGGAGCTACAACCCATGTTACAAATGAACTTGGAAACCTCAACATAGCATCTGAGTATGGTGGGAATGGCAAGTTGCAAATGGGAAATGGTGCAGGTGTGTGTATATCTCACATTGGAAATTCCTATATTACTTCATCTTCCCATTCTAAGGCTTTCATTCTTAAAAATTTGTTGCATGTTCCCTCCATAACCAAAAATCTCTTGAGTGTATCTCAATTTGCTTTTGATAATCGAGTTTTCTTTGAATTTCATCCTTCTTTTTGTCTTGTTAAGGATCAAGTTACCAAGGACATTCTCCTCAAAGGGACAGTTAAAGATGGACTTTATTGCTTCAATCTTCATCCATTCAACTTTGTTCCAGATTCCACTGTCAACAATTATCAACTCTCAAATCCAGTTTTCAAGACCTCAGTTCAGCCCACTGTTAACAGTGCTATTTTACATCACAACTCTAATTTAGATTTGTGGCACCTTAGACTTGGGCATACAAGTGCTGATGTAATAGAAAAAAGCTCTTAAAAGTTGTAATCTCCTTTTCATAAAAATGAAAATACTATTTTATGCTCTTCATGTGCCCTGTCTAAGATACACAGATTTCCATTTCCACTTTCAAATTATGTATGCCATCAACCTTTAGAACTAATTCATAGTGATTTATGGGGACCAGCTCCTATCCTTTCTTCGAATGGTTTTTCTTATTATATCAGTTTCATTGATCACTATAGCAGGTACACTTGGATATATTTGCTTAAAGCCAAATATGATGTCCATGATGTCTTTATCCATTTTAAAACTCTTGTTGAGAACCAACTAAATCATAAAATAAAGGCTTTACAAACCGATGGTGGAACAGAATATAAGTCTTTAACCAAATTTTTCAAGATAATGGCATTCATCATAGAATCTCATGCCCTTACACACCCCAACAAAATGGGGTAGCTGAAAGAAAGCACAGACATCTTGTTGAAATGGGCTTATCTTTGCTTGCTCACTCCAACCTTCCCATCAAATTTTGGGATGACGCTTTGTCACCTCCACATATATCATTAACAGAATACCCTCAAAATCCTTATCATACAGAAGTCCTCTTGAGATATTGCATAATAAAAACCAGATTACACCAAAATGAAGGCTTTTGGTTGTTTGTGTTTTCCTATACAAGGCCTTTAAACAAGCATAAACTGCAATTTAGATCATCTCCTAGTATTTTTCTTGGATATAGCAATCAGTACAAAGGTTACAAAGTGATGCTTCAACTGGTCGATTCGATTTCCGACATGTCCTATTCAATGAAATTGTTTTTCCATATCAAACCACACATTCTCGCTCCTTCTCATACTCACATTTCTCTTGTTCCATTAGTTACTCCTCCTATATTACCTCATGATAATATTAGCACTCTGTCACACAAACTCCTCAACGCAACAATCAAGCCTCACAGTCTCCTCAAAATGTACGGTCCCCCCGACCAACATCATTCTCCCAGTTTAGTTCCAATGATTCTTCTCCCACTTATTCCACCATTCCATTATTTGTTCAATTGCCACCAATGGATAATCACACACTTGCAGCCAATGTCACAAATGTAATGGATGAATTGAAAGTTCAAAATACTCATCAAATGGTCACAAGATCAAAAGTTGGCATTCACAAGCCTAAGATTCGAATAGTGAAATTGTTGAGGATGTTGAACCCATAACATTGAAGAAGCTCTCAACAACTTAACATGGAAGAAAGCTATGGAAACCGAGTATGAAGCATTAATGAGAAACAACACGTGGTCTCTTGTTGAACTTCCGGATGGGAAAAATCTTGTTGGTTGTAAGTGGATTTTTAAAGTAAAAAGGATGCACATGGTAATGTTGTTAGCACAAAGCCGACTTGTGGCTCGGGGTTTTTCTCAAGCGGCGGGCTTTGACTTCTTTGAAACCTTGAGTCCAGTTGTGAAGCCAACAACCATTCGAATTATTCTTGCCATAGCCCTGCAGTTCAATTGGAAAATTAGGCACTTGGACATTAATAATGCATTTCTCAATGGAGATTTACAAGAAACTATCTACATGCGGCAACCAACAGGTTTTGAAGTGCGGGCAATGGAACTAATCAATTGGTTTGCAAACTTTCTAAAGCCTTGTATGGTCTCAAACAAGCCTCAAGGGCATGGTTCATCAAAATAAAATCTATGCTGCTTAATTTTGGTTTTATAAACTCAAAGGCTGATTCGTCTCTCTTTTACAAAATTAAAGGCACGTCTTGCATCTATTTGCTCATTTATGTTGATGACATTTTGATTACAGGGACAGATCAAACTACCATTGATCATATGATACATAAGTTGAGCTCTATATTCTCCTTAAAAGATCTTGGAGAGGTCCATCTTTTTCTAGGGATAGAAATGAGCAGAACATCTCAAGGATTATTTCTCAGCCAAGGACAATATGTCAGACAATTACTCAAAAAGGCAAACATGGATCAAGCAAAAGGGTGTCCTACTCCAATGGTATCCTCTCTTCACCTTTCTAAGTTTCAAGGGTACAACAATGTTAATGGAACATTATACAGAAGCATTGTTGGGGGATTGCAATATGTTACTATTACTAGACCTGAAATATCTTTTAGTGTCAACAAAGTCAGTCAGTTTATGTCCAATCCCCTTGATACACATTGGAAAGTTGTTAAGAGAATACTCAGATATCTTGCAGGGAGTTTGGATCATGGATTACACATTGTTAAGTCCTCCAATTTAGCTCTAACAGCCTTCTCTGACTCTGACTGGGCTGCAGATTTAGATGATAGGAGATCTGTCACTGGTTCTTGTGTTTATTTAGGAACCAATATGATATCATGGACTTCCAAAAAGCAACACTCCGTATCTAGATCCAGCACTGAAGCCGTGCTCACACAACCGCTGAAATCACATGGTTATGTTCTTTATTGTCTGAGTTGCAGATTCCTTTCATCACTATACCTACTGTATGGGTGGATAATCTGAGTACAATACACTTAGCCTCTAATCCTGTGCAACATGCCAGAACAAAGCACATAGAATTGGATATTCACTTTGTGCGAGAAAAGATAGCTGCCAAAACTCTGCAAGTGTTTCATGTTCCATCATTTGATCAAGTGGCTGATATTTTTACCAAGCCTTTAAGTCTTCAATTCTTCAGTCGGCTCAAAAACAAACTGCAAGTTGTTTCCAAGACCTCCCTCGAATTGAGGGAGCCTGTTAAACATAATAAACAATTTGATCAAAAGTGATGGAACTGCCACTAACCAATATTTAAGGAGATGGTGCCATATTGTCGGTTGATTAAGGGTACATAGTGCAATGTTTATTGTTTAACATATTCCCATAAAGTTGCCAACTCATTCCACACCATCTATAAATGTACTGTTGTATCTTTCATTTCAAATATCAATGCAGAAAATGTTAAGCACAATGAATTCCAATTTTAATTCCATCAATATTTTATATATTGTTCTTTATGTTTTTCTTTTACCACCAAAACAAAAAAAATCCTGACCGCACTGACCATAAATCCTGGCTACGCTCATGGGCGCCACAAGTACTGTGTTTGTCCACTTTGACAAAAATTGCAGGGACTAATTTTCCGGCCAGATTGAAAATTTCCGCCAATGTAGGACTAAACCCACAAGTAATTAAAGGTGATAGGACTAAATTAAAATATTTAATAACAACAGGGCTAATACTACCGCACCCCAATAGTTATAGGACGAATTTTGCAATTGTGCCCTCAATGTATGATAGAATGGCTGATCTGGTTTTATGGAGGGTGTCTGTTTCTCATATTTTTGGAGAACCATATCAATAGTTCATGCTTTATGGCACGTTGTCATCTTACATATGCAACTTTGCTGGACATTATTCTCTGCATTCATCCTCATCTTCATTTTTCATCTTCTTTGCATATAGTACACACATTTTTAATTTTTTTTCTCCAGCATATGCAGTATAACTGTTTTACTGATTCTAATCATTCACTAGTGGCTTGCTTGAAAGGGGAGCAAAAGGTATGACGGCCTTGGTGGGCTCCATCTTGTCTTTCGATCGGTAGTATTCACAAATGCTCTAAACGTAACAGGCAGTCACGAGTTGTATCGTTGAAGCTGGAACCATGCATGATGTATATTTTACTTGTATGTATATATGTACTTTTGATTTTCAATTAATTCCCTTTTGAATACTAATAGGAAAGAATGCATATTTCAAATGTCTTAAATTTTGCTAAGCTTTGTTGGTTCTTGTCAAAGGCTTTTGCGGATGATGCTATCTATAGTTTACTTGTCTTGTTGTTGGATATATATGTCTGACGAAAGAAGTATCTTATATGAGACATTGGTGCTGTATTCTTAAGTTGTCAATAATATCAGCCGAGGTCATAGTTTTGTGGGATAATTACAAAAACTACCCTTGAGGTTTGGGGTGATTACCAAAAAACCCAGAGAAATTTCAAATTACAAAACTATCCATAACGTTTGATTCTGTCTTGATTTTAAGGGGGTTAACTATATTATTTCTATTAATGTAAGGGGAGCTTTTAAATTTCTTTTTGTTATGAAGGCGAAAAATATAAAACGAAATCAAATGTCAAGGTTTTTTTTTTTTAATTTTGAAACTTTTCTGGATTTTTTTAATTACTCCAATCCTTAGGGTAGTAATTTGAACCTCATGACCTCCTTTGGGATGAAATAATAATAATAATAATAATAATAATAATAATAATAATAAGAGATGATTACAAAAATTGCCCATGAGGGTTAATCGTATTTACAAAAACTCCATAATAAATCATGTCTTTGAGGATCCATGAAGGAACACCGACCCTCTATTGTGAAGGAGCTGTGAAAGATGACACATTATAAATTAGTAGATTGATGACATTTCTTCTAATGAAAATATTGTAACCTTTATCATCACAAGGAAATTTATTTAATTAACCCTCAAATAACAGTAGGAAGAACAACATTTCGAGCTAGGAAGATAAAAAAAAATATTAAGAAAAAACAAATATTAAAACTACGAGTAACTCGGAAAAAAGCTGAAGATAGTACAGTTCTTAGGGTTTTTCCAATGGAGCACCAAATTCTACACCATTTACACAAATTGGTCAAATCATGAACCAAATTCTACACCATTTAAAATGATGCGACATATCTTTATTCCATGTTGTTGTCAGCGTATCTAAATTTCCAGATTATATACATCCAGTTGGCGTGGCAACAAGAACAAGTGGATTTTTCTTATGCATGGTAAGACCCGGCAATGCTTCAGTGTCCACACCATCATTATCACCGTTGGATGGCAACGCCCAATCAAACGAGTACAAAAGATTTGCCAAAGCAAGCTCTGTTGATATCAGCCCCATTCCCATTCCAGGGCACCCTCTTCTCCCACCTCCAAAAGGGATCATCTCAAACACCCCTCCATCCCAACTACTATTCGTAAATCTTTCGGGCCGGAACTCATCCGGGTCTTTCCAGGTTTCCGGGTCTCGAGCCATGGCCCACCCGTTTATGAAAACGGACGTGCCCGGTTCGATTTTGTATCCGTCGATGGTGCAATGTTGGTTGGATATTTGGGTCCGGAATATTAGGGGTGCTGGTGGGTAGAGCCTTAGAGACTCCAGCACCACGGCCTTGAGGTATGGGAGTTTTTTGATGTCGTCTTCGTCGACGGTTCCTTTGTTGCCGATGAGTTGTTTGATTTCTGTCTGGGCTTTGTTCATGATTGTGGGGTTTAGCATTAGGGCTGTCATTGTCCAAACTACTGCTGCTGCCACCGTATCAGTTCCAGCAACAAATAGATTCTGCCAATTAGGCCAGATCAATAACATTCAATGTTAATATGTTAATTAAATTAGCTATCTATCATTCACGATATCAAAAGATGAAAAGTCTTGGTGTTTTTCAAAAACATATTTTTAGCCATTTTGACCATACCTTCCTTGTGTATTTTGGTGGATTACTTGGCCATTTTGAAAAAAATTGATGTGGTACATTTCTCGGGTGAGACATGTTTCGTCCCAAGAAATGAAAATGGCAGAACTGACAATTGAACTCAAGAATAGATAAAAAAAAACATTTTCGAAAAATATGTCTAAAAAATTATTTTTGTTATACACAAATAACAAAAAATATAGTAGACTTTGTATATATATACACATGCATATGCATTTATACGTAAAAGCATTAATTTCAAAAAAAAAATAATGTTGAAATTTAATCTAATTACAAAAAAAAAAAAACTGAGTTATCTTTCAAAATTACAAATTAAATATCCCCTAATATTTATTTTTCTTTTACAAATTGCATCATCAAGAAAGGGTATTCGTTAAGTAAAACAAACCTCAACAAGGTGTTTGTATTTATAATTTTAAAAGATAACTAGATTTTATTTTTATAATTAGGCTAAACCTTCGGGGCAAATCTTTGTCACTATGCTTTTTACATGAATTTATAGTGTTAGTATATTTAGGCAATTAATTAAAACTATAAACTTTATACCACTGCCCCATACAGTGGGACTAAGGTGCAGTGCAGTTGATGATGATGATGTGGCTTAACCTTCGGGGTATTATATCCGCAATTTAAACCCTAAAAAACAATGATGTTGACACCATCGAATATCAAACAATATTGCAAACATAATAGGAGATTGAACTATATAATATATAATTACCATGAGCAACGCTTTGATATGATCCATAGTTATATGCAAAGATGAAGATGATGAGCTTTGGTGTTTGAGTAATTCGAACATGAGATCAATAATATCTTGTCTATCAGGTTTCGGCCTGGATGGATTGAGATGCTCGTCGATTATTTGTTGGTAAAACACATCCAACTCCTTGCAATTCTTTTGGAGCCTGTCCAGTAATCCCGACACCTTATCCACCCAATTGCCAAACACGGGAAAATGATCCGAGAAGTAGAAGCTCACCATCAGAGCCTGAGCTTCCATTATAAGCCTGTCGAACCTCAACTTGTCGTATTCGTCGTCATCGTATCGCCTCCCGAAAGCAACTCTGCAGATGAGGTTGCTCGCCAGGGACATGGCTATATCACTCAAGTTACAAGACCTGGAAGTGGTGATCATAGAGCAAATTGGTTGTTCACGTTTTTGTTGGAAATATTCAATTTGCACAAACATATGTTAATTAAATGTGTATAGCTGTTTTCGTAAGGTAAATCCAATTTAAGTGATATATTAAAATTCTAATTTTGAATTAAAAAGGTATCAAATTGTCATGAAATTAAATGTGTAGATACCATAAGAAGATTTTCTATTTGTTTGATGAGGTCCCCAAAACAACAGTTTTGAACCTAGATAATTTTCGTATTCTCTTTACAAAACTTGTTACAGAGAAATCCTATTAGACAAAACCATTTGTTCTGTAGGATCAATACCATATCAAGCTATTTAGATTCAACTAGGAATTCAGGTACGCTTCCGTTTTCAGATTATTGTCTTTCTATTCTCGGATTATCATGGTATAGTTATTATGAAGCATGCTTTTGGGAAATTTCTTGTATTGGAGCATGCGCTATTCTTGAATTTGATTTCTATAATCAGTTTTTTGAAAATGAAAACTAGCGATATTTTTCAAAAACATTTTTAGTTATTTAACTTATTTTGATTAAAAGATAAGGGTGATATCTTTCTTTCTTTCTTTTTTTGGCTGAGTTACTTGGCTATTTTCTAAAAATCCATGCTTATTGGTCCCGAAAAATTAAAAAAAAAAAAGGATAAAATGGACAATATAACTCAAACATGGCTAAAGAGGACATTTTTATTATGGACAAATGACCAAAAATCCGACAGACTCAAACCTGGATATCGTAATATTGTCTATCACTCGACGAACTTCGTCCTCACGAACAGATCGGAATGAAGAAACTTGCTTCGGGGAAAGCAAATGAAGCACGCAGATTTTCCTCATTTGAATCCAGTGGTGATTGTAAGGCGAAAACGCCATGTCTATGCCGTCGTACGCGAGCTTTTGCTGCCCGACAACCGATGGCCTGGTGCAGAACGAAAGGTCGTAGGTTTTCAGTATTTGTCTCGCCATTTTGTCGCATTTAAACGACGAGTATTGGGGTGGAGCCGTGTTTCAAGTAGACGAGGGGACCGTATTTCTGAGACAGGCGCCATAGGTAAATATGGGGATTGGCTTTGTCGAACTGAAACAAGTTTCCGACAAAGGGCAGTCCTGGAGGGCCTGGTGGATTTTTCCTACGACTAATTGGAAAGATGATCATCAGAGAAATAATTAGAAATATGAGTGGGAATACTATTAGAAACATGTTTGACAATTAAAATATAAAATTTAAGTTGTGCTGAATTTGAAGATTGGTCGAGTGATGTATTTATATGGACAAAGGTGAGTAGACGGGGGTGCAAGAAAAGTGACAGAATATATGTGGAAAAATTGCTCTCAAACCCTAAATATGTGACTTTTATTTCTACTAATAAAGTTTAATTTGTCTATATGTGAGATATTATTCAGAATATTCAGATGAGTTATTACCCGACGATATATACGTGATAGAAGCGAAACATGTTTTTTGGTACGTGTTTTTTCCAAGGCCTTCATTGCGATGTTCGGATTCTACAGATATATTGGATCTGTTTAATTAGGTTTTAAATATATATATATATATATATGTTTATGATCCTGCAAGCTTGTAATTGTTTCTCACTTGATGTTGTCATCAATTGTAAGTTTCTTTTTTGATAAATAAATAGAATTCATTTGGTTTCTAATTTTTTTTTAAAAAAAGTGAGAAATTGTGTTGTAAAAATAAAAATGAATTTTAAGGTTGTGATTGGATATATATGATCATATGAAAATACAAGGATGAAAATTGATGTAATAGTTTATTCATTCAGTAAAATAAATAATTCAATCTGATTGGTCATTATAAAAAGTAAGAGATAGTGGATAATATTTTTGAGATAAGTGATGTAACAAAGATAATTGATATCACATTTTTCACGAATTAGTCAAGTTATGAATTTTGGGTGCAGCTGCAGCTAATTGCTCTACAAATATTAGGTTGGGGGTGGGGCACTCTTGAAACCTCAAAAGTTTGTTGCACGCTATAATCATTGATAATAAGGTTGTGATATATTGATCTTTTAAGTTTTAATTATGCGGGTGTTTATCTGGAAGATACATGAGAATCAAGATACAGAACATGGAGACCGGGGCCGATCATCCGTCTAGCGAGATTAAATTTTGTTTCACTAATATAATATGTAAATAGGTACTTCAAATATTTAGAGGATAAAAATGTTTTTAATAATTTAATACATATATATATATATATAATTTATACTAATTTAAAAAGTCAATGGATAGTTATACACACACACATATACATGTGTACATGTGTGTACGAAGGCATGCATATAGTCGATCAATATATTTAGCATACGAAATTTTCCTGATTCATTTTCTGGAAGCTTCACATTAATAACATGTTAAAATTGCTTTGTTTTTGGCCATATAATCTTGTCCACAAAAAACCTAGCGAGTACTAGCAGAGTAGCAGTAGTGTGTGTGTGACATGACATCCATAGGTACTACACCACAAACCTCAAATTCAATATTTGTTTTTCAGTTTTTCCACGTCTGATTGTCTGTTGGAGTCTGAGAATAGCTGGCCGCAAACCTACAGCTACAATAATTACTTAACCATGCATTTAATTTACACCATGTAAGTTGTAACAATGGTGTTCCCAGGAAATAAATGGAAATGAGTCCTCTCCATTCAAGATGGGTAAATTTCTTGTGCATTTGGAGAGAGAAAAACACATGTGTATTTATACATACACTTATATATATATATATATATATGTATCTGTGTGTATAGGTGTATGTATAGATGCACATGTGTCTTTCTCTCTCCAAATGCACAAAAATTTACACCCCTAAATGGAGAGGATCCATCTTCGGAAATAAATAGGGGTGGCCAACACACAAAATTTGGGTGGGCAAATAAAAGAAAAGACCATATAAATATTAATAAAAAAGATTTCTAAAAAAATTACCTATTAAATTTTTTATTTATTTTAAAAATAGAGGGTCCAGGGCCCAGGTTGGCCCCTGGCTATGCCAATGCTTGTAATTGTTAATATTATTTTTTTTTCAATCATAGCACGAAATTTAGTCTGAAAATTTTAACCATCACTCTTTCAAATTATTTTTACGCTATTATTTATTAACATTATCGTTGTCTTTTTAATATGAAATTTTCTCATATTTTCCCAACATTATTTTGCAGTTTGTATGAACCTAGCTAAAGGCTAAAACTACTAATAACACGAGGAGAGACCACCTGCGAGGTGGCTGGACAGAATTGGTGGGAATTTGTTGTGAAAATAATGTGGGGTATATATTCACAGGAGATGAACAAAACATACAATAAAATCTGGAACTTATAGAATATGAAGAAGAACAGATTTTATATATCAAACTTGAAGAAATAACAATGGAGTATCAATCGAAACAAGTCTAAAGCTGTTGATTACAATGTTACAGAATCGGGATGCCTTCAAAATGGCAAATTACGAAAAGAAAGATTACAAGAAAAATAATAACTATTACAACTTCTTCAAAAGAACTTTCGTAGGTTTGAGTCGAGATTTAATCTCTTTCCGCAAAGCAATTACGCCCCGGCTAGTGCTCACGGTTTGACGTATTGCTTCCAAAGATGAAAGCGCTTACGTCTTCCTCGTAGTAGCACCACTAACACGTAAGCACCTTCGAACTAGAAATGCGTCAAGATCGGTTCTTTGGACTTAGTGCGGAGAATGTAGAAAATAGCTTTTGGAGGTGTATGAAATGCTATGAATTTTTCGTGTGAAATCGCAATGCACAAAGAATGATTTTATAGACAACCAACACATGCAGGAGATAAAAAGGTAGTGGACATTAATCCAATTGTAACATTCCGGATGTTACACCCCACTACTCCATAACAGATAAGTAATGGGCTCTTTTTCACGGTGATCACTCAGTAGAGTTACTAACTCCAATGATCACACGAATCGACACCTACAATGTCCGATTCATGGGCTTTAATGATCCAACAATCCACCGAATACGGGCCTTAGTGGACCTCGACCCGGCCCAATAGGCCGCCCCGCCCAAGCCCACCCCAGCCCATGCCCAAGCCCAAGCCCAAGCCCAAGCCCATGCCCATGCCTGTGCCTGTGCCCTGGCCGAGGCCGAGGCGAGCGCAGCGCCGTGGTGGCCCACTTGTGATCATCCACTTGTGTTATAGTTTATACAACAAATAACACCTTTTAGTAAATAAACTAGGATAAACTATGATTTGTATTCCATGTGGGATAAGGCGTAATGCCTTTCATCTCCCCTTTAAATAATCTTTACATAATGCCCAATTATGTGGCTACCTTCGTGTATTAATTTCTCACTCACCGAAATTCGGTTTTGAGAAATAAAAATACTACGAACATCTACTCGAACGTAGATTAATAATATATAATTTAATTCCTCCAGAATTAAATATTTAGCCACCGAAAAATTGGTCAAAGTCGGTCGACACCCACTTTATCAAAACCAAAATTTCCAACAATCCCCCACATGAGTGGAAATTAATGTATGCATGAATGCGGACACGCAAACGAGTCCTCAAGAGACAATATTGCATTCGGAAAGGTAGCTTATGGCTTTGAACCTTCCGTAGTCAATACCATCGTACACTATTTGGCGGCTTAGTGGGACGCACGCCTTGAACTATTCCTCCACGGTGTATACCGAGTCAACGAGATAACACGATAAGGTCTCAACACCTTCTCGTTTTCACGTTTTGTGTCCGTTTTCGCCATGGACACCACTTTGGATTCATAAGTGTTACTTTGAAGCGGCCCGCACTTCTCACTTATATAGGTGATCTTCTATCCGAGTATCCCGCCATACTCAACCTCAACGAGGTGTAGGAATCATTAAAAGTCAAATGACTTAGCCTCACCACAACTTTGCGGGTGTTTCAACACTTGGTTTTGCTTTTAGGGATGGGTTATAACATTGTTTCCAAGTGTTACAACATAACCTTCATAGTTTAGTTTTCCCATTGAACCAAGTTCTTGGGATCTCCAAATAACATGGTTCAAGTTACCACTATGATAGTTATTTTTACTTTGTGGACTTCAAGCCCATTCCCTCTAGCAATTTACCCAATTGATCTCGATTCGATCCTTTTGTCAAAGGATCTCCAAATTGTCTTTTGACTTTACGTAGTCAATTGACATCACACCATTTGAGATCAATTGTCTAACGGTATTTTGTCTCCGACTTAATATGTCTAGACTTACCGTTATACATATTGCTATGTGCCCTTCCTATAGCCGCTTGGCTATCACGGTGAATCATCACGAATGCACAAAGCTTCCTCCAACATGGAATATCTTCGTAAAAATTTCAAGCCACTCGCTTCTTCACCAGCCTTTATCCAAAGCTATAAACTCGATTCCATGGTGGACCGAGCTATACACGTTTGCTTCGTGGACTTCCACGATACCGCACCACCTCCAATGGTGAATATGTATCCACTAGTTGAATAAGAATCTTTCGAATCAAATCCAACTAGCATCACTATATCCTTCAAGTACAATTTGGATATCTTGAGTAGTATAGCCCATAATCCAAGGTATACTTCAAGTATTTTAACACCCTGGTTAACGCTTTCCAATGCTCATGGCGTGGATTGCTCGTGAACCTACTCAACATATTTACTGAGGGTAGGCCAAGTCCGGACGTGTACAATTTGTGATGTACATCGACCGCTTTATTATACGTGAGTATTCCATCCGAGCCATCGTTCTCGCTTTTATTAGCAACCAGATTTATACTTAAATCAATGGGCGTCTTTGACGGTGAAATCAAAAGCATTGAATTTCTTGAGCACTTTCTCCATATAGTGGGATTGTGACAAGATAATTCCATTAGAGTTCTCACGATTTTTATCCCAAGGATTACATCTAGATCCCCTATATCCTTCATGTCAAAGTTCCTCTTTAACATTCTTTTAGTCTCCATGATAGTATCATGACTACTGCCCATGATTAACAAATCGTCCACATATAGACAAACTATGACAAATGCTTCTGATGTCCCTTTGACATATACGCATTTATCACACTCATTGATTTTAAATCCATTTGACAACATCGTATTGTCAAACTTAAGATGCCATTGTTTCGGAGCTTGTTTCAGTCCGTACAAAGATCTTATTAACTTGCACACCTTCTTTTCTTGATCGGGTGCAACAAACCCTTCAGGTTGTTCCATGTATATTTCAACATCTATCTCTCCATTTAGAAACGCCGTCTTGACGTCCATCTGATGAATCTCTAGATTGTGCAAAGCAGCAATCGCAAGAAGCACCCGAATAGACGCAATCCTCGTTACTGGAGAATAGGTGTCAAAGAAGTCATATCCTTCTTTTTGTTTAAAGCATTTGGCTACAAGTCGTGCTTTATACTTATCAATAGTTCCATCTTCTTTATACTTCTTCTTTAGGATCCATTTACATCCTAAAGTTTTATGACCAGCAGGGAGATCAACCAACTCCCAAGCATGGTTCTGCAGAATGGACTCGATTTCACTATTGATAGCTTCTGCCGAGAGCGGAGCATCCGGATCGCTTAGAGCCTCTTTAATCGAGTTTGGCTCACCATCTAACATAAATGTTATGTAATCCGCCCAAAAGACTTAGCCGTCTTAGACCTCTTATCGGCGTCTCGGTTCTTCACTAATTGGTGTTGAACCACTTGCGTTTCGTGAGTTCTTTTATTATTACTCACTTCTAATTTTTCTCTACAAGGGTAGACATCCTCAAAGAATACAAAGATTCCTTGATTCGATTATGGTACCTTCATCATTTCCGGATTTTTTCGACTTATGTATCATAAACCTATATGCACTATTTTGGTATGCATATCCCACAAAGACACAATCAATGTCTTTGGTCCAATTTTAACTTGTTTTGGTTCGGTATTGCTACCTTAGCCAAACACCCCCACACTTTAAGGTATTTATAAGAGCTTACGATTTTTCCACAATTCGTAAGGTGTCTTATCTTTCCCTTTAAGTGGTATTTTATTCAATATGTGGTTGGTCATTAAAATGCCTTCCCCACATATTCTCGGGGTAATCCGGAACTTATCAACATGGCATTCATCATCTCTTTTAGAGTCAGGTTTTTTTTATTCAAAGAACATCATGGGGATCGTGGTGAATATGGTGCTTTGTTGTTTGATGAATTATGCCCGATCGAGTACATAGTTCTTCAAATGGTGCAACAAATTCGCCACTCTATCACTCCGAATTATTTTAATCCTTGCCAAGTTGATTTTCAACTTCATTTTTATAATTCTTAAAAGCCTCTAATGCTTCATCTTTGCTTCTTAACAAGTATAAATAGCAAAATCTTGTGCAATCATCAATAAATGTGATGAAATATTTTTACCACCTTTAGTTTGCACGAATTTTAGATCACACACATCAGTGTGTATCAACTCTAAAGGTGAAGTGCTCCTTTCAACCGAATGAAACGGTAATTTAGCCATTTTAGCTTCAACACAAACTTCACATTTTCTTTGTGAGTTTACTTCGTAAATTAATCAATTCTAAATTTACCAATCTTTTTATAGCATTGATTTACATGTCCTAATCTAATATGCCATAAATTAGAGCACTCAAAGAATATAAACAGAAGAAGATTCATTCTTATTCATATTCTCGCCAAAACGGCGTGACAATATTACATTCATTTTGAAACAGTCCTTTGTCTAGATAACCCCTACCAAGGAATGTCCAAATTTGCTAAGTACAAATTTTTCAGACTCAAAAACTAGTCTAAACCCATGGTTGACCAAGAAAGCGAACCGAAAACTGCATTTTTGCGGATGTCCGGGACATGCAAAGACATCCTTCAGCCTTCAACTCCTTTCCCGAAGTCGCTTTAGCACCACCGTTCCAACGCCAAAGAACATCAAGAGGCGTGATTCCCCATATGGAGCTTCCTTCCGGTCGATGGGATGTAAGAAGAGAATGCATCCTTATCGTAACGGACATGGCAAGTGGCACCGGTATCCACAAACCATTCTTTCGGGTTATCCACCAAATTGGCTTCAAACACCACCGCCGACATGTCAACTTCTCGTCGGCTCCTTTCTTCAACCACATTGGCATTGGATGCGGTTTGGTTTTCTTTTTCTTTGGCCGACGGCAAATTCTTTGCCATATGGTTCGGTTTTGCCACAGTTGTAGCAAGCTCCCGGAATTTTCCAGCCACGGTTTCTTGCCTTTATCGTTAGGCCTTTTCTTCGAGTTACTTGACGAGCCGTGCTCCAACAAGTTGGCTTTTGACTCCATAGACAAGCTTGGACTTAGAGTCAATCCTCCTATTGTCTTCCTCATTCCGAGTTAGACAATCGATCCTCTAGTCCCATCTCCTTTCGCTTATGTTTGAGATAATTCTTGAAATCCCTCCAACTTGGGGGCAATTTCTCAATCAAGGCGCCACTTGAATGCTTCCGCAAAGCCATTCCTCGGCAGAGATTTCATGTAGATCAATCGGAACTTCGAACTTGTTCCATCACGGATTTAGAATCAACCATCACAAAATCCAAGAACTTACCAACAACAAATTTCTTTGTCTTTGGCATCCTCGGTTTTGTACTTCTTCTCCAAAGATTCCCACAATTCTTTGGAGGATTTCACAAAGACAATACACATGTAAAGTGCATCACTAAGTCCGTTTAGGACATAGTTACGGCACAGAAATCACCGCCCCACGCATCAAACGCAACGCGTTTTTCAAAGATTCGTTTCGTTCTTCAACAACATGAGCGCCCTCGGTCGGATACTTCGCCGACTTAGGGTAGTCGGGTAAAACAACATTTTTTCTCGCCACCTTCTTGAAGTCGAAACCCATGAATTTTTCGGGTTTTCGGCTTGAGGGAGGGATGATCGGGGTTCGCTTGTGCTTGCCATCGTGAAGTTCGTTAATTGCTTTGCGATTGTTGATTACAATGTTCTGAATCGGGATGCCTTCAAAATGGCAAATTACGAGAAAGAAAGATTACAAGAAAAATAATAACTATTACAACTTCTTCAAAAGAACTTTCGGAAAGTTTAGTCGAGACGAATCTCTTTCCGCAAAGCAATTACGCCCGCTAGTGCTCACGGTTTGACGTATTGCTTCCAAAGATGAAACGGCTTACGTCTTTCGTGTAGTAGCACCACTAACACGTAAGTACCTTCAACTAGAAATATCAAGATCAAGTTCTTGGACTTAGTGCGGTAATGTAGAAAATAGCTTTTGGAGGTGTATGAAATGCTATGAATTTTCGTGTGAAATCGCAATGCACAAAGAATGATTTTATAGACAACCAACACATGCAGGGGAGATAAAAAGGTAGTGGGCATTAATCCAATTGTAACATCCCAGATGTTACACCCCACTACTCCATACCGCATGACAAGTAGTGGGCTCTTTTGTTGATCACCACCGTAGAGTTACTAACTCCAACATCACACGAATCAACACCTACAATGTCCAGATTCATGGGCTTTAATGATCCAATAATCACTCGAATGGGGCCTTAGTGGACCGGCCCAAGTGGCCGGGCCGCCCGCCCAAGCCCGGCCCAGTCGAGCCCATGCCCAAGCCCAAGCCTGGGAGCCCTGTGCCCATGCCCAAGCCCATGCCCACGCCTGTGCCCAAAGCCGAGGCCGGAAAGCGGCGAGCGCGCAGCGTGTGGCCCACTTGTGATCATCCACTTGTGTTATAGTTTATACAACAAATAACACCTTCTAGTAAATAAACTAGGATAAACTATGATTTGTATTCCATGTGGGATAAGGCATAAGCCTTTCATCTCCTTTTAAATAATCTTTACATAATGCCCAATTATGTGGCTACCTTCGTGTATTAATTTCTCACCACCGAAATTCGGTTTTGAGAAATAAAAATACTACGAACATCTACTCGAACGTAGATTAATAATATATAATTTAATTCCTCCAGAATTAAATATTTAGCCACCGAAAAATTGGTCAAAGTCGGGTCGACACCCACTTTATCAAAACCAAAATTTCCAACAATCCCCCACATGAGTGGAAATTAATGTATGCATGAATGCAGACACGCAAACGAGTCCTCAAGAGACAATATTGCATTCGGAAAGGTAGCTTATGGCTTTGAACCTTCCGTAGTCAATACCATCGGGTACACTGGCGGCTTAGTGGACGCAATGCCTTGAACTATTCCTCCACGGTGTATACCGAGTCAACAAGATAACACGATAAGGTCTCAACACCTTCTCGTTCTCACGTTTTGTGTCCGCTTTTTCGCCATGGACACCACTTTGGATTCATAAGTGTTACTTTGAAGCGGCCCGCACTTCTCACTTATATAGGTGATCTTCTATCCGAGTATCCTGCCATACTCAACCTCAACGAGGTGTAGGAATCATTAAAAGTCAAATGACTTAGCCTCACCACAACTTTGCAGGTGTTTCAACACTTGGTTTTGCTTTCTAGGGATGGGTTATAACATTGTTTCCAAGTGTTACAACATAACCTTCATAGTTTAGTTTTCCCATTGAACCAAGTTCTTGGGATCTCCAGTCAACATGGTTGGGTTACCACTATGATAGTTATTTTTACTTTGTGGACTTCAAGCCCATTCCCTCTAGCAATTTACCCAATTGATCTCGATTCAGTCCTTTTGTCAAAGGATCTGCCAAATTGTCTTTTGACTTTACGTAGTCAATTGACATCACACCATTTGAGATCAATTGTCTAACGGTATTGTGTCTCCGATTTAATATGTCTAGACTTACCGTTATACATATTGCTCTGTGCCCTTCCTATAGCCGCTGGCTATCATAGTGAATCATCACGAAGGCACAGCTTCCTCCAACATGGAATATCTTCAGAAAATTTCGAAGCCACTCGCTTCTTCACCAGCCTTTATCCAAAGCTATAAACTCGATTCCATGGTGGACCGAGCTATACACGTTTGCTTCGTGGACTTCCACGATACCGCACCACCTCCAATGGTGAATATGTATCCACTAGTTGAATAAGAATCTTTCGAATCAAATCCAACTAAAGCATCACTATATCCTTCAAGTACATACCTGGATATCTTGAGTAGTATAGCCCATAATCCAAGGTATACTTCAAGTATTTTAACACCCTGGTTAACGCTTTCCAATGCTCATGGCGTGATTGCTCGTGAACCTACTCAACATATTTACAGGGGTAGGCCAAGTCTGGACGTGTACAATTTGTGATGTACATCGATCGCTTATTATACGTGAGTATTCCATCTCGAGCCACTGGTTCGCTTTATTAGCAACCAGATTTATACTTAAATCAATGGGCGTCTTTGACGGTGAATCTTCAAAAGCATTGAATTTCTTGAGCACTTTCTCCCATATAGTGGGATTGTGACAAGATAATTCCATTAGAGTTCTCACGATTTTTATCCCAAGGATTACATCGCTAGCCCCTATATCCTTCATGTCAAAGTTCCTCTTTAACATTCTTTTAGTCTCCATGATAGTATCATGACTACGCCCATGATTAACAAATCGCCCACATATAGACAAACTATGACAAATGCTTCGATGTCCCTTTGACATATACGCATTTATCACACTCATTGATTTTAAATCCATTTGACAACATCGTATTGTCAAACTTAAGATGCCATTGTTTCGGAGCTTGTTTCATCCGTACATAAAGATCTTATTAACTTGCACACCTTCTTTTCTTGATCGGGTGCAACAAACCCTTCAGTTGTTCCATGTATATTTCAACATCTATCTCTCCATTTAGAAACGCCGCCTTGACGCCCATCTCGATGAATCTCTAGATTGTGCAAAGCAAAGAATCGCAAGAAGCACCGAATAGACGCAATCCTCATTCATCGAGAATAGGTGTCAAAGAAGTCATATCCTTCTTTTTGTTTAAAGCATTTGGCTACAAGTCGTGCTTTATACTTATCAATAGTTCCATCTTCTTTATACTTCTTCTTTAGGATCCATTTACATCCTAAAGTTTTATGACCAGCATGAGATCAACCAACTCCCAAGTATGGTTCTCGTAATGGACTCGATTTCACTATTGATAGCTTCTTGCCGAGCGGAGCATCCGGATCGCCAGAGCCTCTTTAATCGAAGTTTGGCTCACCATCTAACATAAATGTTATGTAATCCGCCCAAAAGACTTAGCCGTCTTAGACCTCTTATCGCGCCTCTGGGCTTCTTCACTAATTGGTGTTGAACCACTTGCGCTTCGTGAGTTCTTTTATTATTACTCACTTCTAATTTTTCTCTACAAGGGTAGACATCCTCAAAGAATACAAAGATTCCTTGATTCGATTATGGTACCTTCACGGTCATTTCCGGATTTTTCGACTTATGTATCATAAACCTATATGCACTATTTTGGTATGCATATCCCACAAAGACACAATCAATCGTCTTTTGGTCCAATTTTAACTTGTTTTGGTTCGTATTGCTACCTTAGCTAAACACCCCACACTTTAAGGTATTTATAAGAAGGCTTACGATTTTTCCACAATTCGTAAGGTGTCTTATCTTTCCCTTTAAGTGGTATTTTATTCAATATGTGGTGGTCGTTAAAAAAGCCTTCCCCCACATATTCTCGGGGTAATCCGAACTTATCAACATGGCATTCATCATCTCTTTTAGAGTCCGTTTTTTTGCGTCAAAGAAGAACACGTTAGATCGTGGTGAATATGGTGCCGTTGTTTGATGAATTATGCCCGATCGAGTACATAGTTCTTCAAATGGTGCAACAAATTCGCCACTCTATCACTCCGAATTATTTTAATCCTACGCCAAGTTGATTTTCAACTTCATTTTTATAATTCTTAAAAGCCTCTAATGCTTCATCTTTGCTTCTTAACAAGTATAAATAGCAAAATCTTGTGCAATCATCAATAAATGTGATGAAATATTTTTTACCACCTTTAGTTTGCACGAATTTTAGATCACACACATCGTGTGTATCAACTCTAAAGGTGAAGTGCTCCTTTCAACCGAATGAAACGGTAATTTAGCCATTTTAGCTTCAACACAAACTTCAAATTTTCTTTGTGAGTTTACTTGAGTGTAAATTAATCAATTCTAAATTTACCAATCTTTTTATAGCATTCGATTTACATGTCCTAATCTAATATGCCATAAATTAGAGCACTCAAGAATATAAAAAGAAGATTCATTCTTATTCATATTCTCGCCAAAACGGCGTACAAATATTACATTCATTTTGACAAGTCCTTTGTCTAGATAACCCCTACCAAGGAACTCGTCCAAATTTGCTAAGTACAAATTTTTCAGACTCAAAACTAGTCTAAACCCATGGTTGACCAAAGAAATAACCCGAAACAGATTTTTGCGGATGTCCGGGACATGCAAAGACATCCTTCGCCTTCAACTCCTTTCCCGAAGTCGCCTTTAGCACCACTGCTCCAACGCCAAAGAACATCGAAGAGGCGTGATTCCCCATATGGAGCTTCCTTCCGTTCGATGGGATGTAAGAAGAGAATGCATCCTTATCGTAATGCATACATGGCAAGTGGCACCGGATCCACAAACCATTCTTTTTGGGTTATCCACCAAATTGGCTTCAAACACCACCGCCGACATGTCAACTTCTCGCTCCTTTCTTCAACCACATGGCATTGGATCGCGGTTTGGTTTTCTTTTTCTTTGGCCGACGCGCAGTCTTTGCCATATGGTTCGGTTTGCTACGCTTGTAGCAAGCTCCCTGGAATTTTCCACCACGGTTTCTTGCCTTTATCGTTAGGCCTTTTCTTCGAAAGTTACTTGACGAGCCGTGCTCCAACAAGTTGGCTTTTGACTCCATAGGGACAAGCTTAGACTTAGAGTCAATCCTCCTATTGTCTTCCTCAATTCCGAGTTAGACAATCGATCCTCTAGTCCCATCTCCTTTCGCTTATGTTTGAGATAATTCTTGAAATCCCTCCAACTTGGGGGCAATTTCTCAATCAAGGCGGCCACTTGAATGCTTCCGCAAAGCCATTCCCGGCAGAGATTTCATGTAGGATCAATCGGAACTTCGAACTTGTTCCATCACGGATTTAGAATCAACCATCACAAAATCCAAGAACTTACCGACAACAAATTTCTTTGTGCCAAGATCCTCGATTTTGTACTTCTTCTCCAAAGATTCCCACAATTCTTTGGAGGATTTCACAAAGACAATACACATCGAAAGTGCATCACTAAGTCCGTTTAGGACATAGTTACGCACAGAAATCACCGCCCCACGCATCAAACGCAACGCGCCAAAGATTCGCTTCGCTTCAAAGAACAACATGAGCGTCCTCGTCGATACTTCGCTGCACTTAGGTAGTCGTAAAACAACATTTTTTTCGCCACTTCTTGAAGTCGAAACCCATGAATTTTTCGGTTTCTCACCTTGAGCAAGAGGGATGATCGGGGTTCTCGCTTGTGCTTGCCATCGTGAAGTTCGTTAATTGCTTTTGCGATTGTTGATTACAATGTTACAGAATCAGGGATGCCTTCAAAATGGCAAATTACGTAAAAGAAAGATTACAAGAAAAATAATAACTATTACAACTTCTTCAAAAGAACTTTCGTAGTTCTAGTCGAGACGAATCTCTTTCCGCAAAACAATTACGCCCCGGCCTAGTGCTCACGGTTTGACGTATTGCTTCCAAAGATGAACGGCTTACGCCTTTCTCGTAGTAGCACCACTAACACGTATACCTTCGAACTAGAAATATGTCAAGATCGGTTGCCGGACTTAGTGCGTAATGTAGAAAATAGCTTTGGAGGTGTATGAAATGCTATGAATTTTGTGGTGAAATCGCAATGCACAAAGAATGATTTTATAGACAACCAACACATGCAGGAGATAAAAAGGTAGTGGGCATTAATCCAATTGTAACATCCGGATGTTACACCCCACTACTCCATAAATGCATACAAGTAGTGGGCTCTTTTCACTGATCACCATCGTAGGAGTTACTAACTCCAACAAATCACACGAATCAACACCTACAATGTCCAAATTCATGGGCTTTAACAAATTCCAACAAATCACTCGACCGGGCCTTAGTGGACCTGGACCCGGCCCAATGGCGGGCCGCCCGCCCAAGCCCGGGCCCCGTGCCCATGCCCAAGCCTGGCCTGTGCCCATGCCCAAGCCCATGCCCACGCCAGTGCCCGTGCCGAGGTCGGCCGGGCGCGCGCGCGTGTGGCCCACTTGTGATCATCCACTTGTGTTATAGTTTATACAACAAATAACACCTTCTAGTAAATAAACTAGGATAAACTATGATTTGTATTCCATGTGGGATAAGGCATAAGCCTTTCATCTCCTTTTAAATAATCTTTACATAATGCCCAATTATGTGGCTACCTTGTATTAATTTCTCACCACCAAATTCGGTTTTGAGAAATAAAAATACTACGAACATCTACTCGAAAGATTAATAATATATAATTTAATTCCTCCAGAATTAAATATTTAGCCACCGAAAAATTGGTCAAAGTCGGGTCGACACCCACTTTATCAAAACCAAAATTTCCAACAATCCCCACATGAGTGGAAATTAATGTATGCATGAACGCAGACACGCAAACGAAGTCCTCAAGAGACAATATTGCATTCGGAAAGGTAGCTTATGGCTTTGAACCTTCCGTAGTCAATACCATCGGGTACCTTTGGCGGCTTAGTGGACGCAACCTTGAACTATTCCTCCACGGTGTATACCGAGTCAACAAAGATAACACGATAAGGTCTCAACACCTTTCGTTTCACGTTTTGTGTCCGCTTTCGCCATGGACACCACTTTGGATTCATAAGTGTTACTTTGAAGCGCCCGCACTTCTCACTTATATAGGTGATCTTCTATCCGAGTATCCCGCCATACTCAACCTCAACGAGGTGTAGGAATCATTAAAAGTCAAATGACTTAGCCTCACCACAACTTTGCGGTGTGTTTCAACACTTGGTTTTGCTTTTAGGGATGGGTTATAACATTGTTTCCAAGTGTTACAACATAACCTTCATAGTTTAGTTTTCCCATTGAACCAAGTTCTTGGGATCTCCATCAACATGGTTGGGTTACCACTATGATAGTTATTTTTACTTTGTGGACTTCAAGCCCATTCCCTCTAGCAATTTACCCAATTGATCTCGATTCGATCCTTTTGTCAAAGGATCGCCAAATTGTCTTTTGACTTTACGTAGTCAATTGACATCACACCATTTGAGATCAATTGTCTAACGGTATTGTGTCTCCGATTTAATATGTCTAGACTTACCGTTATACATATTGCTCATTTGCCTTCTTCCTATAGCCGCTTGGCTATCACAGAATCATCACGGAATGCACAAAGCTTCCTCCAACATGGAATATCTTCCAGAAAATTTCAAGCCACTGCTTCTTCACCGCGACTTTATCCAAAGCTATAAACTCGATTCCATGGTGGACCGAGCTATACACGTTTGCTTCGTGGACTTCCACGATACCGCACACCACCTCCAATGGTGAATATGTATCCACTAGTTGAATAAGAATCTTTCGAATCAAATCCAACTAAAGCATCACTATATCCTTCAAGTACAATGGATATCTTGAGTAGTATAGCCCATAATCCAAGGTATACTTCAAGTATTTTAACACCTGGTTAACGCTTTCCAATGCTCATGGGCTTGGATTGCTCGTGAACCTACTCAACATATTTACAGGGTAGGCCAAGTCCGGACGTGTACAATTTGTGATGTACATCGATCGCCTATTATACGTGAGTATTCCATCCGAGCCACGGTTCTCGCTTTTATTAGCAACCGATTTATACTTAAATCAACGGGCGTCTTTGACGGTGAATCGTCAAAAGCATTGAAATTCTTGAGCACTTTCTCCATATAGTGGGATTGTGACAAGATAATTCCATTAGAGTTCTCGCTGATTTTTATCCCAAGGATTACATCGCTAGCCCCCATATCCTTCATGTCAAAGTTCCTCTTTAACATTCTTTTTTTCTCCATGATAGTATCATGACTACGCCCCATGATTAACAAATCGCCCACATATAGACAAACTATGACAAATGCTTCGATGTCCCTTTGACATATACGCATTTATCACACTCATTGATTTTAAATCCATTTGACAACATCGTATTGTCAAACTTAAGATGCCATTGTTTCGGATCTTGTTTCACCCCGCACAAAGATCTTATTAACTTGCACACCTTCTTTTTTCGATGGTGTAACAAACCCTTCAAAGTTGTTCCATGTATATTTCAACATCTATCTCTCCATTTAGAAACGCCGTCTTGACGTCCATCTCGATGAATCTCTAGATTGTGCAAAGCAAAGAATCGCAAGAAGCACCGAATAGACGCAATCCTCGCATCGAGAATAGGTGTCAAAGAAGTCATATCCTTCTTTTTGTTTAAAGCCTTTGGCTACAAGTCGTGCTTTTATACTTATCAATAGTTCCATCTTCTTTATACTTCTTCTTTAGGATCCATTTACATCCTAAAGTTTTATGACAAACAGGAGATCAACCAACTCCCAAGTATGGTTCTCGAGAATGGACTCGATTTCACTATTGATAGCTTCTTGCCGAGCGAGCATCCGGATCGCTTAGAGCCTCTTTAATCGAGTTTGGCTCACCATCTAACATAAATGTTATGTAATCCGCCCAAAAGACTTAGCCGTCTTAGACCTCTTATCGCGTCTCGATTCTTCACTAATTGGTGTTGAACCACTTGCGCTTCGTGAGTTCTTTTATTATTACTCACTTCTAATTTTTCTCTACAAAGGTAGACATCCTCAAAGAATACAGCATTCCTTGATTCGATTATGGTACCTTCAGTCATTTCCGGATTTTCTGACTTATGTATCATAAACCTATATGCACTACTTTGGTATGCATATCCCGCAAAGACACAATCAACTGTCTTTGGTCCAATTTTAACTTGTTTTGGTTCAGGTATTGCTACCTTAGCCAAACACCCCCATACTTAAGGTATTTATAAGAAGGTTTACGATTTTTCCACAATTCGTAAGGTGTCTTATCTTTCCCTTTAAGTGGTATTTTATTCAATATGTGGTTGGTGTTAAAAATGCCTTTCCCCACATATTCAGGGTAATCCGAACTTATCAACATGGCATTCATCATCTCTTTTAGAGTCCGGTTTTTGCGTTTAGCAACACCGATAGACTGTGGTGAATATGGTGCTATTGTTTGATGAATTATGCCCGACTGGGTACATAGTTCTTCAAATGGTGCAACATATTCGCCACCTCTATCACTTCAATTATTTTAATCCGCCGCCAAGTTGATTTTCAACTTCATTTTTATAATTCTTAAAAGCCTCTAATGCTTCATCTTTGCTTCTTAACAAGTATAAGTAGCAAAATCTTGTGCAATCATCAATAAATGTGATGAAATATTTTTTACCACCTTTAGTTTGCACGATTTTAGATCACACACATCAGTGTGTATCAACTCTAAAGGTGAAGTGCTCCTTTCAATTTAATGAAACGGTAATTTAGCCATTTTAGCTTCAACACAAACTTCACATTTTCTTTGTGAGTTTACTTGAGGTAAATTAATCAATTCTAAATTTACCAATCTTTTTATAGCATTGATTTACATGTCCTAATCTAATATGCCATAAATTAGAGCACTCAAAGAATATAAAATGTAAGAAGATTCATTCTTATTCATATTCTCGCAAAAACGGCGACAATATTACATTCATTTTGAAAAATCCTTTGTCTAGATAACCCTACCAAGGAATTGTCCAAATTTGCTAAGTACAAATTTTTCAGACTCAAAAACTAGTCTAAACCATGGTTGACCAAGAAATAACCCGAAACAGATTTTTGCGGATGTCCGGGACATGCAGACATCCTTCGCCTTCAACTCCTTTCCCAAGTCGCTTTAGCACCAGGTTGCCAACGCCAAAGAACATCGAAGAGGCGTGATTCCCCATATGGAGCTTCCTTCCTGGGTCGATGGGATGTAAGAAGAGAATGCATCCTTATCGAAACGATATGGCAAGTGGCACGGTATCCACAAACCATTCTTTCGGGTTATCCACCAAATCGCTTCAAACACCACCGCCGACATGTCAACTTCGGCTCCTTTCTTCAACCACATTGGCATTGGATCGCGGTTTGGTTTTCTTTTTTTTCTTTGGTCGATGGCGATCTTTTGCTATATGGTTCGGTTTGCCACGCTTGATTGTAGCAAGCTCCTGGAATTTTCCACGGTTTCTTGCCTTTATCGTTAGGCCTTTTCTTCGAGTTACTTGACGAGCCGTGCTCCATCAAGTGGCTTTTGACTCCATAGGGACAAGCTTGGACTTAGAGTCAATCCTCCTATTGTCTTCCTCAATTCGAAAGTTAGACAATCGATCCTCTAGTCCCATCTCATTTCGCTTATGTTTGAGATAATTCTTGAAATCCCTCCAACTGGGGGCAATTTCTCAATCAAGGCGGCCACTTGAATGCTTCTAAGCAAAGCCATTCCTCGGCAGAGATTTCATGTAGGATCAACTGGAACTTCGAACTTGTTCCATCACGGATTTAGAATCAACCATCACAAAATCCAAGAACTTACCGACAACAAATTTCTTTGTGCCAAGGCATCCTCGTTTTGTACTTCTTCTCCAAAGATTCCCACAATTCTTTGGAGGATTTCACAAAGACAATACACATCGTAAAGTGCATCACTAAGTCCGTTTAGGACATAGTTACGCACAGAAATCACCATGGCCCCACGCATCAAACGCGCGCGTTTTTCAAAGATTCGTTTCGCTTCTCAAGAACACGGGAGCGTCCTCGGTGCCGATACTTCGCCGGACTTAGGGTAGTCGGGTAAAAACAAAGCATTTTTTCTCACCTTTCTTGAAATCGAAACCCATGAATTTTTCGGGTTTTCGGCTGAGCAGGATGGATGATCGGGGTTCTGCTTGTGCTTGCCATCGTGAAGTTCGTTAATTGCTTTGCGATTGTTGATTACAATGTTACAGAATCGGGATGCCTTCAAAATGGCAAATTACAGAAAGAAAGATTACAAGAAAAATAATAACTATTACAACTTCTTCAAAAGAACTTTCGAAAGCTTTAGTCGAGACGAATCTCTTCCGCAAAGCAATTACGCCCCGGCTTAGTGCTCACGGTTTGACGTATTGCTTCCAAAGATGAAACGCTTACGCCTTCTCGTAATAATAGCACCACTAACACGAAGCACCTTCGAACTAGAAATGTCTGTGAAGACTGGTTGCTGGACTTAGTGCAGAATGTAGAAAATAGCTTTTGGAGGTGTATGAAATGCTATGAATTTTCTGTGTGAAATCTGCAATGCACAGCAATGATTTTATAGACAACCAACACATGCAGGAGATAAAAAGGTAGTGGGCATTAATCCAATTGTAACATCCCGGATGTTACACCCCACTACTCCATAACGCAAGTAGTGGGCTCTTTTCACTGATCACTCATGTAGGAGTTACTAACTCCAACATCACACGAATCGACACCTACAATGTCCGATTCATTGGGCTTTAATCCATTAATCAGCCACTCGAATCGGGCCGAGCCCATTTTCGATTGGCAAAACTTTAGTGGACCCGACCCGGGCCCAATAGGGCCAGGGGCCGCCTGTGCCCATGCCCAAGCCCAAGCCCAATCCTGTGCCCAAGCCTCAAAGCCGAGGCCGGCCAAGCGCGGCGGCGCGTGTGGCCCACTTGTGATCATCCACTTGTGTTATAGTTTATACAACAAATAACACCTTCTAGTAAATAAACTAGGATAAACTATGATTTGTATTCCATGTGGGATAAGGCATAAGCCTTTCATCTCCTTTTAAATAATCTTTACATAATGCCCAATTATGTGGCTACCTTCGTGTATTAATTTCTCACTCACCAAATTCGGTTTTGAGAAATAAAAATACTACGAACATCTACTCGAACGTAGATTAAAAATATATAATTTAATTCCTCCAGAATTAAATATTTAGCCACCGAAAAATTGGTCAAAGTCGGGTCGACACCCACTTTATCAAAACCAAAATTTCCAACAAAAGCGTGATAATTATAACCACTTTTCATAAAAGTTATTTACCCCCACTACACTTGCAAATCGGGTTTGAAAGACAAATTAGTTCTAATATAACGTACATAAAGAAATAACCAATTTGCAAGTTATTAGATTGTTTCTACAAGAATAAGAATGCTAGCTTAAGTTAGTTTAAATCTGACAAAGAACACTTATTTATACAATTCTTTGGTCCCAAGATGTTTTTGGATGAAATGATTCAATCCCTTAGGAGGAGATGCAACTTTTCGGAAGAAAACGCAGACGTTTTTATGTCGGTGTTAAGATATATAAGAATCTAAAGACAGAAAATAGAGACCTGGTAGTCCAAGCGAGATATATTTATTTCACTAATAATATGTAGGCTTGAAAAATGAACCAAACTATTCACTATTCGATTCGAGATTGATCGATAAAAGCTCGTGCGTTGGAGCTCGGTTTGTTAACATGCATGACGAACCAAGATTGATCACATTTTTCCTGCTCGATAAGATCATGTAAAGTTTGGCTCGAGCTCGATTCGATTAGTATAAAAAGAATAAAATATGCATAAAAATATGAAGCTACTCGAGCTCGTGACTGACTAAAGCTCGCTCGAGCTCAATTCGATTAATAATCAAACCAAACTCAAAAATAATTTTTAAAACTCGATTAAAATTCAAACAAGCATGGATAGTACTACGTTCGGGCTCTACTCGACTCGTTTACACCCCTAATAATATATAAATAAGTACTTCTAATATTTAGAGTATAAATGTTTAAAATATAATAATTTAATACATATAATTATTTAAAAAGTCCATGGATAGTTTATATACATATAATATATATATATATATATATAGTTATATACACCACACAAAGCCATGCATATATATAGTCGGTCAACATATTTAGCATACGAAATTTCCTGATCCATTTTTCTGGAAGCCTCACACTAATAACAAGTTGAAATTGCTTTGTTTTTGGCCATATAATATTGTCCTCAACAAACCTAGCGAGTACTGTCAGTTATGTGTATTTGACATCCATAGCTATGTACAACACTACAAACCTCAAATTCTTCAGTTTTTCCACACACGTCTGTCATGGAGTCTAAGAATAGCTAGCTGGTAACCAGGTGGGCAGCTTACCTGGGCCACCACAAGAATTGTGGGGTGGAGGTCGGGGTTCAAATCCTCGCTCCATCAAATTGTTTGTGGGGTGGAAGTCGGGTTTTATCTGCTTCCATCAAATTGCTCAGGGCATATGCGAAATGTGAAGATTTGGTGGGAACTCATCTTGAATAGCATCCGTGTGGGTTCGATTCGGGGAGAGATCGTTATTAGTAGATTGGGGGTCGAACATAATTGTTCTCTCTTTACCGCAGGAGGATTCGGTTTACGCCAGACCGTCGTAACACTCGCCGTCGTGCACATCCCGCTTTGGTTTATTTTGGCGGCAAAGAATGAGGAAATGGAGTCGTTGTCTCAAAGGATAGTGGGTAAGCGCTGCGAGTTAAAAAAAAAAAAAAAAAAAAAAAAAAAAAAAAAGCTAGCTGGTCGCAAATTACCTATAGCTGTCGAAATCAAATCAACCATATTATTGAAAGAAAAAACAAAGACTTGTATTATATTATAAAGTAATGCAAAACTAAAAGTAAATTACAAAATAGAAAAAGAGATATTTGGCTACCTTATATTAAAATGCATCATGCGTTTTTTTTTTAATTCAATTACATTCAAATTGTAATGCATTTAATCCTATATATTATTCGCGAATACATAATGTATTTTTGCAACATGAAAGAAAGAATGTAAAACACATTTTATTTTATTTGGAATGTAAAGTGAAATTCTAATAAATTTATCATATTCACCTATATTACATATTCATTGCCTAGTTATTCTGCAAAACGTAATTATCTCATCAACCCTATATACTAAAAGAAAAAACAAGTTGTCACATGTCTTAACCTGAACAATTTGGTACACGTGTCAACACCTTATTATTTCAAATCCACGTGTCAACACCTTATTATTTCAAATCCATGTGTCACCTTCATATTTAGCCACGTGGCACACCATGCCACCACTTTATTCTTCCAATTATAAATTGATTTACTATATCAATTTACTATCAATTTATCATCAACTTAATAACTAAATTTCATATTTCCATATATAACTATTAAAATCTAATCAAACATTTAATCAGCAAATTAAATAATCCCAAAATCAAGGATATAAAATTAGGAAGTTATTTTTGAGTTTGCAAATTAATTCTGATATGATACAAAAACCAAGGATATAATTTCAATTATTATCTCTAATACTTATTATATTTTTAATTGTGATTTAAATTATTTACGGGGGGTATAACAATTATATTAAATATCTTTTTTAAGCATGTCAATGATTCATTTTTTTTTAATTACCATAACTAATTTATTAGCTTTTGTGCAAAAGCAAACTACGGCCAAGCATTTCAAATTAGCACAAAGAAACAATTTTATAGAAATTCTTTCCCCTTCCAGAAAACATTCAATGATTGAAATTGCACTCTTTCACCAGTTAAAACTAATAATGCTTGAAAATTCGTTGCTGTGATGAGGATGTTACACTTTCAAATAGAACAAATATATATGTATGGAACTCTTCTAAATTTTGAATTTCCTTTTTTAGTATTTTTAATTATTATTTTGGATCACTTATAACTATCAGAGTTTGCGACACAAATTTTATTTTTCGACAAATCCGTGTAACACACGGGTGTTGTTCTTGTAATTCAAATATTTACTTTAACCACCAAAACTCCTCACATTTAACTTGGGGTCACATCAAAGCGTTGCTCATGGTAAATGTATATCTATCATCAATTTTTCATTAATCTGCTATTATATATAGTCCAATCGTCTCTTGTGTACGTTTGCAATATTGCCCTAAAAATAGTATATATATATATATATAGAGGGAGGATCAAGTGAGACCATGTCTCTAGGTGAGACACAATGGACTAATCTCAACCATCCCCCACTATTAATCAATGGGTATGATTTAATGGATAAAAAATATATTAAAATATTAATTTAATCAATATAAGGATAGTAGGGTAAAATAACATAACAAGTTAGTTACAAAAATGGAATCAAATCTCTCTCTCTCTCATACATCTCCCAATTTCCCCAATCTCACGTCTCTCTTTCTTTCTTTCTTTTCTCTCTCTCTCTCTCTCTCTCTCTCTCTCTCATTCCTCCATTAACGCAAATAAAGAAAAATGAAGAACTCGAAAATTACAGTTCATGAAAATTACAGAGAAAAAACAAGAAAAATCGGTGCAATATTACGGAGAGAAATAACGAATGCGGTGAGTTCGAAAACTAAATATGCAACAAAACTCAACTAAATATGCATTATCGAAAACTATCTATGCAAAAAAAACTAATATGTAGTACAAGATATCCAACTATGCAAGACGTCATAAACTATGCAATAAAATCAAATAACTATGTATTATCTAGAAACTATCTATGCATTGTGGAATAACTAAATATGCAAAGACATTATGTAATATCCCATTTTTATAATTTCCAAAAGCAACATCCCATTTTCATAACTAAATATACATTATATTGAACCTATTTATGCAAAGTGTAGTATAACTACATATAAAGATGTTATATTCAATTATGTCTTGTTTTCGAAAAAGCAGTGCCAACAAAATAACTAAATATGCATTATTTGATGTCTAATTATGCAAAAGAGAAGTTAACCCTAACTATCTCAGTAAAATAAAAATATTTGGAAAGAAAACATGTTCCTTAAATTCCGCCACAAAATCCTAAGCCATGTCAATTTCAGTCCATAAAACTATTTGGGACCACTAATTTGAATTACAAAATTACAATCTTACCTTTAAAATCGAAAATTAGGAAATAATTTAAAAACTAAATTAATCACATTCCTTCATTTTTTAAGATCAATGGGTAAGATGAGTCCACACTGTCTCACCTAGGGAGGGTGGTCTCATTTGAACCAAATCCTATATATATATATATATATATATATATCTATATCGATGGTCAGTGGTGTCAGCCTCATTATTTTAATTAAGGGTTTAAATTACAAATCCACATTAGCCTAATTAATATACAAAAAAATTACAAATACCACTTAAAGTATTTATAATAACTCCACATTATATATTGAGGCTTATATTTAATTTACTTAATGAATACCCTTCTTGCAGGTGTAGACAAATATCAAGAGGTATATAGATTTCATCTAGTAATAGTTCCGTAGGAAAAGATTTCACAAGTCATTTAGATTATACTTATAATTAGTTTGTTTTGAATTCAAATTAAAAACAAAAATGAGTTGCTTATGTTTATTATTTTTGTGTTATAAAGTTATGACAGTTAAAGTGGATCCGATAAATTTTGTTTTTTATCGAATTCGAATATATATAAATAAAAAAAAAGTAGATGTTGCTAACAAGCCAGCCTAGCTAAAGAATGTCGAAGTGCAAAGCAAAAACAAAGTACCCAACATGGTGAAAAATTGGGGCCTCGTTAAAACCTATCAAAGTAAAACCCCTTAAGAAAAATCCTTTTGATAGGAAAAAAAGAGTACCCCAATGAAAATAAAAGCTACTTGCAAGCCAAGCAGTTAGCATAAAAGATGGGGCCTCGTTAAAATCTATCAAAGTAAAACCCGAAGGGAAAACCTTTGATAGGAAAAAGAGTACCTCATAAAGATAACAAATCTATGCAAAACAATAGAAAATCTTGTTACTCACGTCATCATGAAGCTCTGTAGAGATCGGCTCTGGGATAATATGAGACGAGTCAAGATGAGCATCCATCTTTGAGAGCTTAACGACCACTCTATTTCCCTCCATGTAAATGTGTGAAACAACTAAATCCATCTGAGATAGATAATAAAGTGTAAGCCTCCATCTCGCTAACTATTTTCAAGGCACCTTGAGAGATCTAGAATCAAGGAGGCCGCAGGCACATGTTGAATCGGATTCCAAGCCATCCTCTAAAAGCACACTCAATTGCCGCCATTGCTGCTAGTAATTCGGATTCAAACGCAAATCCAATACCAATTTTGTTAATAAAGCAACCAGTGAAAAAGCCCCTACGATTACGAAAAACTCCAGCAGACACTTAACTCCCCAGAGCTCCATACGCACATCCATCAGTATTCACCTTAATCCAACCCGACAAAAGAGGATACCACCGAATGCTTCTGAGCTATGGCGGTGGCTTGGGACGCCCCACCATCAGGATTTTTAATGACTATGATGTTATGCTACTAGTTTCATAAAAAAAATATTAATTATACTTTTTATAACATCCAACAAATTCCACTAAAATCCACACAATTCCATAGTATAAAATTCCATTAGAGTCTACTGGAATCCATATGAAATCCATTGAATTCTCTTAAAATCTATAAAATTTCATAACTTAAAAAATCATTGAAAATCCATGTTGGGAACACCTTCCTTAATATATGAATATTAGTTTGTTAGTTGATACATTATTATTATATTGCAAGTACTATTCTTAATTAGTCGTATTGTTTATCTAAAGTAATTATTTCCTCTGGTTATTATTGAATTATTAGTATTTTAATTGATTTTTCGATCCTTCAATTAGAGTAATATTTTAATATTAAAATAAATCCAACCACTATAAGGGTTCATTTTTAGAATCTCGTTTAGGGTCTTGTGAATCATATGTCTGGCCGCCTGCAGGTGGATTATCACAAGAAGTTTCATGGCATGAATTTATATGATTGTGAACAAACTGTTGCAACTTGTATTTCATGCTCTAAGGGCATCTCCAACCCATTGCACCAAATTTAGTGTAAAAATTACACCAAATTTGATGTTTTGGTGTAATTTTGTGAAAACCATCTCCAACTCATTACACAAAATCTTACACCAAATGAATATTTTATTCCTTCTTTTTCATTTTAAAGTAAACAAATTTATTTATTACACAATTATTTCATTTACTTATATTTTATCACTATTAATGTAATTAACTAAAAACTTACATTTAATTAATATTACATTAATTAATTTTATTACAAAATTAAATAGAATAATTAATATTAGTAGCTCATATGGTTTAATTTATAATTATATATGTGTTAATTATTATTATTTATAGAGAATTATAATTAATTATTAAAATCATTTTATATGAATTAATTATATATAAAATGAGGATACAATTGGAATATAAATTTGAAGTAGAAGAGAATTGGATGGCAAATAGGGGATATTATATTACACCAAATTTGGTGTAATACTATTCACGTCACCAAATTTGGTGTAAAGTTTGAAGTTGGGTTGGAGAAGGTTTTGACATATTTAATGTGATGGTGTGAGATTTGAAGTTGGATTGGAAATGGTCTTGGCCATCTCCAACCCAACTTCAAATCTTACACTATCACACCAAATATGCAAAAACTCCCTCCAACCCAACTCTAAACCTTACACCAAATTTGGTGTAGTGAATGATAGTGTTACACCAAATTTGGTGTAACACTATTCATTTACACCAAATTTGGTGTAATGCAATATCTCCTATTTGCCATCCAATTCTCTTCTACTTCAAATTTAAATTCCAATTGTATCCTCATTTTAAATATAATTAATTTATATAACTTGGTTTTAATAATTAATTAACATTTGATATAAATAATTATAAATAATAAATAATTATAATTAAATTAAAAGAGATACTAACATTAATTTTAATATTTATTTTTTTAATATAATTAATTAATGTAATATTAATTAAATATAAATTTTTAGTTAATTACATTAACAATAGTAAACTATAATTAAATGAAATGGTTGTATAAATAAATAAATTTGGTTACTAGAAAATGAAAAAGAAAGAATAAAATATTCATTTGGTGTAAGATTTGGTGTAATGGGTTGGAGATGGTTTTCAAAAAATTACACCAAAATACCAAATTTGGTATAGTTTTTACACAAAATTTGGCCAAGAATGGGTTGGAGATGGTCTAAAGTCTTTGCTTTCACTCTAAAACCCCAAGATATTACCCTGGATATGAGGACCCCACGGTTCTTGCTGCTGAGACACTTTGTGAGTATGCACAACACTCACCTTTTGCATTTAGAAAAGACTTCTTGTGACATTTATTGTGTTTTTGCTTAGTAACGAAGTCATATCTCGAGAGTCGTTGAAATATAAATTAGGGATAATTACAAAACTACCCTTGAGTTTATGTTAACTACAAAAAAGAATAAGTTTTTGAACATTACAAAAAATATCTGTGAGCAAAAACATTTCAAGCCCACATTACATTCATAAAACTATTATAATTACAACTTTACATTTAATACATAATCAAACCTCACGGGATATTTGTACTTTTCAAATATATATGAGTTTTTATAAACCCAAACCTTAGGGCAGTTTTTGTACTTATCCTGTATAAAGAAGGGATAATTACAAAACTACCCTCATAGGTTTAGTTAGTAGATAATTACTATCATTAAGGATGCGGGTTGAAGCAAATCGCTTATATTTAATATGTATATATTAGGGTTGTGCACGGGACTTGAAGATTATTGGAACCGAACCGATATTCGAACCGAAAAATATCCGTTGACTTTTTGACTTTCTCCGAACCGAACTGTCCCGAAAAATTTTCTGGTACGGTTCTGGAGATTTTTGAAATATCCGTACCGAGAACCGTACCGATCCATACCGAACCGAAGATCCGAAGCTAGAACCGATTTTTAAGAATTTTTTAATACATACATATATATTATTTTTATCTTATTTATATTTTGATATTGTGACACCCCACATTTAATTAACCTAGAAAATCATTTGATATAATTATTATATTAAGTTTCTACGAATTTATATCATTTAATTTAGTAATATTTAATTATTTATTAAGTTTGAATGATTTTTAGAATATACTAGCAATCATAGACGAATCAAAAGTGCATCTTAAATCAATTTGGACAAGGGCTATTACAAGAAATAAATAAGTAGTCACTACACAGGCATTAGATTCTAAATTCTTAATCAATGAGAAGACAAATGATATAAAATGATTTTAGAATTGCAATTATATATTAAGTAAAAATAATTTTAATATTTTAGTTATTTTAATTAATCAAATTTAAAAAAAATTGAATTGTAAAGTCATTTACTATGGATTAAATGATTGAATAATAAAGCAACATTACAAAACAAACTAAAAAAACATAAATATAGAATAGAAAAAAATTATTATAAGTTTTGGAAAACTTCTTTAAATACAATAGAACTTGTACGACCACTATAACTATCTTCACCACATATCGAATTTTAAGACCGCAGCATACGACTAACCGTGACTAAAATCATGATTATTCAAAATTATCCTACATTCAACAAAGAATGACCCTTATTGTACATTCAACAAAATTATCCTACATTCAACAAAGAATGACCCTTATTCAAAATTTTAAGAACTTGTACGACCACTATAATTACCTTCACCACATAATTGTATTCTTATTTTGTTGTTTTTAAATGTATTATGACAGGTATTTTAATGAAACATGTCTTGATGATGTTTCACTGATGGAGCTTATGTAAAAGTATAGGTGCTATTGCAACACATTTCTGATGTAATTTTAGTTGAAATTGTATTATTTATTATGAATTTATAATTTGAGATTGTGTTGCCCTTTATGGTTGTAGTATTTATTTTGAGATTGCACTAAAAAAAAGAATTGACTATAATTGTTTAGTGATTTTTACATTTATTTTTTATTTTTTTCTTATGTTGTTTGTTTTACTTATGATTAATCTCCGTTTCACCGTCCCGAATCGTCCCGTTAGAATCGAATCTCGCATCGAACCGCACAAATTTTGATTCGGTTTGGTACGGAGATTTTTTCTCAACGGTTCGGTTCTAGAGATTGATTTTTAGAATCTCCGAACTTCGGGACGGTTCTTGTTCGACCGATAAATACCTATAAAAGTCTAACAATCCTCGCAAGAGAACGAGATCAATTGTAGGGTAGCGAGTTAACCACAAGTCGTCTCTCAAGGAAGACTTAGCCGACAAATAATTATTATGTATCACAATTGATGAGTAAAATCAAACCTAAACACTCTAACTTGATTTGTTGGATTTATTTAAACTAAAAGAAAATAATTAAAAAGACGAATTAAAACTAAGCAGGATTAAACTTTGAGAAAAAGGTATGGAAGAAAGTCTAGGATTATGAATTCATCTCATCAAACTTGCAAGCAGAATATCAATTAATTGATCATGCGGTTAACAAATATAACAAACATGTAAAGACTAGGTCTAGATCTGATAACTTTCGTATTCACAGATTAGGGATATCCCAATAATTTGCTATTTTCATTAAGCTTTGGGTTAGATAATACATTTTTTATTCATATCTAACCCCCTGAATAAATTTAGTCCAGGAATAATATCTTCTCTCGATCTCAATTATTCCCCTAAAACAATCAAAAGTTGATCGGACAATCAATTATCAAATAAAGCAATTTATCTAGGAAAGCAAATCAATTAATCAATATTTATGCTTGTTTGCTTGAATCAAATCATCATAATCCTAGAACAAGGAAATTAGTTCATGCTTGGGATGTGATCATAATCTCAATTGAAGGAAAGAATATAATCATAAACATGATCATGCAATAATAATAACCACCCCAACAATTGAAATCAGACAAAATAGATGAAGAAATCTTACTCTTTGATTAAGAAGCAAAAATAACTTCAAGGGGAAGAACCCAAGCAATCCCAATGTTGAATGGAAGAGAAAAATACCAAAAACTAAAGTTTAGAAGTGCTAAGAATGAAGGTGTATGAAATTATGGATCCCCCAATGGCTATTTATAAGCATAAACCTATACAAGGTGGAAGAATCCAAAAAGGAAAGGAAAAATCGGAAAACAAATCTAGAAAATTCTCGTAGTGTGCGTCCGAGATGTGTTGCGCGTCGCGCTGCTTGCCCGTCTGCATGCCTTGCGCGGGTGCCTTGTGTGGGTGCCGCATGCGGTTGGTTGCTGAGGCCGAGTCGTGTGGCTCCAAGCCTTTATTGCGTGTGGCGCGCTCATTTTAAATCAATTTTGATGCTACGCGCAGACGCTGTTGAACTTTGGCTTCTCCCGACCGTTATTCGCCCGTAATGTCCGTTTCGATTATTTTAGTCCGTTTTGAAGTTCTCTTTTTACGAAAGCTACTAAACAACCAAAAATACCATACGTAACATATGACAATATAAAATGGGGAGAAAAGACGCAAACACACGCATAATCACTCATACGAAAAATTGAAATCACACAAAAACATGCAAAACAACTCCCCACACTTAGCCTTTTACTTGTCCTCAAGCAAATAATAATGCCCATAAATTTAATCAAGAAATATAATGCTTATTTTGAAAATCGATTTTTCCATGACATTAAGTTCCATCCACCTCGGATTATTCCTCATTGATCCTCAACCTTCGCAATAAACTCACTTAGCTAAAGTTAAACAATTACTCAAAGTGTTTGGCTTTCTTTTAAATTTCAAATTTGTATTAAAAGTCGCAACCCTTATATTCATGTATAAATTACGTAAGTACTAGCCTCTTTTTTTTTTTTTTGCTTGGACTTCCCGAGATATTATTCCACTAGGTGTAAACTTCGGATGTTTTCCAAAGACTCCGGGGTGGTTTTCCATACTCATGTTTAAACCGTCGTTTTACGTAAAAAGTCAAACATGGGGCACATGAATGCTCCTAGTTACTAAGCGACTTAACCAAGAAAGTGCATAATCTCGGTTGTTCCTTTTTATTGCATTTTTTTCGACGCTATATCGCATTTTTTTTCGCAAAGCTAGCAATTTTGTAATCCATAGAATAAAAATAAGAGTTTTAACTCAATTTACATCAATAAAATCCTGTAATTCATACCCCACAACCTCGAGTATTGTTTAACCATCGCCTAACTCGTTTATCATAAGGGTTAATTCACAACTTAGTCAAATCATATGCATCAAGTCTGTGATGTCATTTCCTAATGAGTCTCAAAGTAATGCATCGATTTTGAGTTAACTAAATATCATTATTATTAAACTAGGGACAATTAATAGGCAAAGTAAATAGCAATCAATTTATATTGATAATGACGAATTAGCCCCCCACTTAAAACACGCAATCACCTCAATGCGTAAAACAAATGAAGGAGAGATGAAATACGTCCCGAAAATTTCGGAGATTGTTAAGTAATGTCAAAAGTACATCCTTTATGATTCTCGCAAAAGCCAAATGTAGAAGAAAACACAAAAATAAAAAACGAGAGTAATGAAAAATAACATGCAAAAATAGAAAATATCTCGCATGCAAAGGAAGAAAAACACACAAGAGAAAAGAAAAGAGAAACAGAAAAACATCACTGATCATCCCCGGGAGGTGGTGGGGGTGGAGCGGCGAAAACGATAGTGTCCAGTTCTGTTCAATATTCTGCACCCGACTGTCAAGTGAGTTTAGTTGGACGCTCATATCTCTCATGAAGGTGTTGAGGCCGGTCATCTGCTGATGCATGTCAGCCATCTGATGCTGAAAATGGATGAAGTTGCCTTGCATGGAATCAAGGCGTGATAGGATGGCGTTTAAACCAGTGGTGTCGCCCTGGCTCGGGGCTGAAGATGGGCCCGAGGTGAAGGGACCGGAAAAACGAGTATTATGTGGCTCATTTGTATCAGTATCATTGGCGCCTCGACTATCGTCCCCAAAGGTAGTAGGCTGAGGTCGGTAGGTGCCATCCGGGTTCTATTTATGGTTGTTAAAACATTTGCGAGTTGTAGGATCCCGTAATTCTCCTGCCTTAGTTGAAAATTCTGAACCAAGCATACTTTCCTTAGTAATAAAAGTTCTTTCTACCTCATGATAATTAAGACTAGTGACATCAGCAATCCCAAAATGTAGGGCAATAAGTGACACAAAGTGGCCCATTCCCAATTTGTATGTACTCTTCTTCTGAATATGATGAAATGTATCAAACACAAAAGCTGTAGTGCATATTTGGGTACGAGACTTAGCGCAATACATAAAAAATAATTCCGGGCATGTCACTTTGTTACTTTCATCTTTCACAAATAACTGATGTGCAAGAAATTTATGAAACAAAGCAAGTAGCCGGTCTTGGATGAACCCATGGCGTCTCTTTACTCGAAAAATTATCGAAATTAGTCAATTCCAACCCAAATTGTTTAGCATTAAATGAGTTCGGGACAGATCGCACTCCTCTAGTAGAAAATCCAAAAATTGATTTCATTACTCTATAATCCACTTTATATTCAACCCCAAGCAAACTACAAGTGAAGTCCGTTAAGTGTGTGTCAGAAAAACGAAGTGTAGTATAAAATTCACAAACCAATTCCGAGTATGCAACACCCGTCAATTTAATAAATTTTTTCCAACCCAAAGCCTCAACAAGAGCCATAAAATCACCTTTCAACCCCAAATCATCCAAAATTCGTAAATTTAGAAGGTGAGAAGCGGGTACCTCGCGTTGACTAATCCGTGTATACCGTCCTCTTCCTCGGAGTAGATTAGGAAGGGGGCATCGAATTGTTCGTCCAATTCAACCGGGAACATTGGAGTGTCCTCTTGAGCCATAAAAGTTCCCTCATGTGCCTTTTTGCCTCTATGTGATGCCATTGATGGAAGATACACACTTAATTGGAGTGCTTTGATGTTGTTGGGGTCGAATTTGTGTATAAGGTGAATTTGGAGAGGGTTTAGAGAGGATTTGCAGGTGAAATTTTGGGGGAAAAACTCTCCTCTGCATTTTATCAAAAACTGATCTTGCGCATCCGCACAGTCTTGCGTGGCTCGGTGCGCATCGCGCGCGCACCCTGGCAGCGTCGGTCGTGCCGTTCTATTGCGGCTGGCGTTACAGATAGTCACAAGACGCCGTCCTTTTTTTTTTCAATTTTTTTTATATAACTATTGTATTTATAAGAAGAGAAAAAGAACTCAAACAAACCATTAGATACGATTAGTCGAGAAAATAAAAAAATAAAAAAAAGAAAGGAAACAGAGATTAGGTTGCCTCCCAATAAGCGCTTATTTATCGTCTTTAGCTTGACGATACCTGAGTATGGTTCTTATGTGACGTCTTCGAGGCCCATGCTCTCAATTCGTTCAGCTCGAGATATCCCTTCAAAATATGGCTTAACCCGATGACCATTTACCTTGAAAGATTCATGCGTCCTTGGATTAAGTAGTTTTACCGTTCCATAGGGGTATACCTCTTCGATCTCAAATGGCCCGCTCCATCTTGATTTTAATTTACCTAGAAATAAACACAATCGTGAATTGAAAAAAAGAACTTTCATACCTGGTTCGAGATTTTTATGAATAATTGTCTTGTCGTGCAACTGTTTCACTTTGTCTTTATATATTCGCGCATTTTCATAAGCGTCATTGCGAAGTTCGTCTAGTTCAGAAAGTTGCAACTTCCTTTCGGCTCCTGCTTTATCCAATTCAAAATGTATCGCTTTGATGGCCCAATATGCCTTGTGCTCTACTTCAACTGGTAAATGACACGATTTCCCGAAAACTAGTCTATAGGGGCTCATTCCTAAAACCGTTTTATAAGTTGTTCTATATGCCCAAAGCGCATCATTTAACTTGGTCACCCAGTCTTTGCTTGAAGGTTTTACAGTCTTCTCTAAAATTCCATTTATTTGCTTGTTGGTAGTCTCCACTTGTCCAGAAGTTTGAGGATGATAAGGTGTAGCTACCTTATGTGTGATGCCATTTTTCTTCATCAGTTTTTCGAATAACTTGTTGCAAAAATGTTTTCCCCCATCGCTAATGATAGCTCTCGGGAATCCAAACCTGCTTAAGATATTTCCCTGCACAAACTTGATGACAGTGTTAGCATCACAAGTCCTTGTGGGGATTGCCTCAACCCACCGGGACATGTAATCGACAAAGAACAAGTATATATTCATAACCAAAAGACTTGGGAAGGGGCCCATAAAATCAATACCCCATACATCAAATATTTCAACAACCAATGTACTATTCAGAGGCATCTCATTCCTCCTACTAATATTTCAAGTCCTTTGGCATCTATCGCATGTCAGCCCAAAATTATGCGCATCTTTGAACAATGATGGCCAATAGAATCCTGATTGGAGAACCCTAAACGTTGTTTTACGGCCTCCAAAGTGCCCACCACAATGCATTTCATGACAAAAATCCAATACATCATTCTCGTTTCGTTTTGTGAATACGACTTTGGATAATTTCATCTTTTGATTTTAAACAAGTATGGGTCATCCCAATAGTAGAACCTACAAGTAGACAAAAATCTTTTCTTTTCCTGAAATGAAAGGTTAGTTCTCACAATTCCACATGCAAGATAATTCACAATGTCGGCATACCAAGAAATTGAAGTAACCTCAAATAATTGCTCATGGGGGAAAGAATCAATTATATGCTCAATTTTATGAGAAGCAAGTATATCATCAGTAAGAGTGAGACGAGACAAGTGATCTGCTACTACATTCTCGCACCCTTTTCTATCTTTTATTTCAACATTAAATTCTTGCAACATCAAAATCCACCGAATTAACCTAGGTTTAGCTTGTGGCTTACTCAACAAGTAATGCAGGTGCATGATCACTATGAATAATTACCTTAGACCCAACAATATAAGATTCGAATTTATTCAAGGAGAAAACAATGACTAATAGTTCTTTTTCAGTGGTAGTGTAATTTACTTGTGCGTCATTAAGAGTCAAACTAGCATAGTAAATCACATGGAGCAATTTATTAATTCTTTGTCCTAAGACGGCCCCTACAGCATGATTAGATGCATCGCACATAATTTCAAAAGGCAATGACCAATCAGGATCAACAACAACAGGAGCACTTATCAATTTCTCTTTTAATGTGTTAAAGGCATTCAAAAAAATTCATCAAAATCAAAATGGGCATCTTGAGCAAGCAATTTACAAAGAGGTTGGCTAATTTTTGAAAAATCCTTAATAAACCTTCTATAAAATCCAAAGATGCCCAAGAAAACTCCTAATGCCCTTAACATTAATGGGAGGAGGTAATTTTTCAATAACATCAATTTTAGCTTTATCAACCTCGATCCCTCTTTTTGAAACCACATGACCTAAAACAATTCCGCTTGTCACCATAAAATGGCTTTTTTCCCAACTTAAAGTTAAATTGCATTCAATGCATCGTTCAAGAACCTTAGCCAATTTATTAAGACAATTAGAATAAGAGGATCCAAATACAGAAAAATCATCCATAAATACCTCAATGAAATCCTCAACCATGTCAGAGAAAATTGAAAACATGCATCTTTGGAAAGTTTCTAGCGGATTGCAAAGTCCAAATGGCATTCGTTAAATGCAAAAGTCCCAAGTAGGGCATGTGAAAGTAGTTTTTGCTTGATCCTCCGATCGATGGCCACTTGATAATAACCGACAAACCATCCAAAAAATAATAGAAACTATGTCCTGCAAGTTTGTCAAGCATTTGATCAATAAAGGGAAGGGAGAAATGATCTTTTTTAGTAGCAGCATTTAACTTCCTATAATCTATGCACATCCTCCATCCAGTTGTGGTCCTAGTGGGAATAATCTTACCCTTTTCGTTCTCTACAATTGTTATCCCACTTTTCTTTGATACAACATGCACCGGACTCTCCCATTCACTATCCGTAATTGGGTATATCACCCCTTCAGCTAGGAGTTTTAATACTTCTTTTTTCACTACTTCCATCATAATGGGGTTCAATCTTCTTTGACCTTCTCTACTAGGTTTAGCACCTTCTTCTAGAATAATTATGTGCATGCGCGTAGCAGAGCTAATCCCTTTGATATCACTCAACCCCCATCCAATTGCATTTTGAAATTTTCTAAGCACCACCAACAATTCCCCCTCTTCTTCTTTAGAAAGTACAGCATAAATAATCACCGGCTTCTACTCACCTACTTCTAAAAACACATATTTTAAATGTTTAGGGAGTTCTTTTAATTCCAATTTTTGTTGGGGTTTATTATCCACATCTTCTAACGCGAATATTTCCATCACCCTCCCTCGTTTTAGGCTTGCTCATACGTCTTCTATGACGTCAGAAATATCATCCTGCTCAAGAAATAAAGTGTCAAGACTATAATCATGCAAGAAGGTGTTTTCGACAGCCCCATCAATCAAATCAACGAAAGAGCAATTTTCAAGTGATGCATACGAGGGGATAGGTTTAGTATCAGAAATAGAGAAAGTCGCAGTTTCCCCGAGAACAATCATAGTCATGCGCCCATTTTTAACATCAGTAAGTGTGTGTGAGGTGGCCATAAATGGGCGGCCTAACAGAAGTGTGTGCTCATTGTCTTGAATTTGCACTTCCCCTACTTCTAATACAACAAAATCAACAGGGACAATGAGACCACCCACTTTTACCAAAATATCTTCAATAACACCTTTAGGGTACCGAATGGACCTATCAGCAAGTTGAAGACACATTCTAGTGGGTTTCAGTTCCACTAGATCAAGTTGTTTAAAAATAGAATAAGGCATTAGATTAATCCCGCCCCCAAATCAAGCATCCCGGAAGTTACCGTTTCCCATTATAATTTTAATAACAAAACTACCTGGATCTCGTTGTTTAGGAGGCAATTGGTGTTGAAGAATCGCACTTGCCACTTCGGAAACTATTACCTTCTCATTGTCGCCAAACTTTCTTTTGTTGGATGCGAGTTCTTTGAAAATTTTGACATAAGCTGGCACATTTCTTATAACATCTAGCAGAGGTAAATTAACATTAACCTTAGATAACATGTTATAGAAATCCAAGAACTTCTTATCCTACTTTTCATTCCGAAGGCGACTTGGAAAAGGAATTGGAGGTTTGTAAGGATTGTTGGTTTTGTGAAAGACAGATTCCTTACTTCTCTCTTCTTCCTTGTGCAAGGTTTTTGAATTTGACACATTCTCGATCTCCTTGTCACCTACAGGGTTAGTCAAAGTAGTAGAAAATGGAATTTCAACTTTGTTATCAATAACCTTACCACTTCGTAACACGGTGACGGCTTGGGCTTGTTCTGGTTGGCTAGGTAACTTTCCTTTATTTACCACATGTTGAGAAATTCCACCCATTTGGGTGGCTAATTGACCAACTTGGATTTCAAGACGTTTGAATCAAGCTTCCACAGAATCAAACCGTTGAATGTTGGCCTCTTGAGTTTTCTTACTAACCTGAATGAACGAACTCAAACTTTTCTCAATCGATGGAGGCCGACGTTGATTTGATGACTGGCCTTGGGAAGATGGCCTCGGATGGATTTGAGATGGATTTTGCGAATTTTCCCAACTGAAGTTTGGATGATTCCACCAACCTGAGTTGTAAGTCTGAGCGTAGGGATCATTACGAGGCCTTTGTTGAAAACCCTGGATAGCGTTAATGTCCTCAACCTGTTGATCAACCACCATATTACAAACATTAGCCCCATGACCAAATCACCACAAATTCCGCATGACTCGGAAAAGAATGGGCGTTAGATGGATTGTAGGTCCCAAGGGGTGTGAGTAAGGTTTAGAAGGGGGTAGAATAAATCTTACCAACTTTTTGATTTTAGTCCTTTTAAAATATTACGAGTTAATTACACTAAGTCCTTGATGGACAACTTAAGTTGGTTAATCATCGAGTTAGCCACTCAAGCACTGAAAGAGTTGTTGATAGAATAACTAATTTTTTTAGACTAAACCTTAACTTTGGTCGTGATGAGATTTTCAATGGAAGACTTAACACCTTTGAATTTGATTTAAGTTTGTTTTAACACTTGATTTTAGCACTTGTTAATTATCAGTTGGATAGCAAATTATCAGCAGATATAAAGTGATATGCAGAAATAAAATGCTGAAATGTAAATGACACAATAATTTTTATAGAGGTTCGAAAATGGGGTAATTCTTCTACTCCTCTCTTCTCCAACTCCTGGAGGAATCCACTAAGTAATGATCAGTTTACAAAGTGGTTATCAGTCCAGATACAAGTCTTGATCACACAGCTGACTTGCTCCTTTGGGACTCATTCTGAAGATGTCTTGATCACGCAGCTTGCTTCTCATCCGACTCAGCTTCTTCACAGGGCGGATGCCTTGTTACTTCAGCTTACTTTCTCAAGCTTCTTGGATTTGATCACGAAGCCCTCCAATAACTTGAGATTGGTTCGACCTTGAACCTTCCTACAATCCTCCTTGGAAAGTAGACCCCTTTTGATTCTTCAAAAGTTTCCTCTTCAACAGTTTGAAGTTGTCTTTCCTTCACAGCTTAGTGTTGGATCGATTTCCTTCGAGATTTTGGCTTGAGGATTTTGCTTGAATAACTTGGGAATATTTTGTAGGTTACAGTATGAATATTGCTTGTTTGTTCGTGGTTCAGGTAATCAAGGTAACCTTTTCTCAAAGTGATTCTCAGCCTTTTATAGTGAACTTTTCAAAAATCTGCTCGTTGAAGAGATAGGCTAATTTTCAAAAGCCATTTGTGTTCGTTGGCTTGTCTTTTCTTGGTCTTCAATCTTGAGATGTAGACCTTTCCTCGTATTAAATGAATGTCCGGCTTTTCAGGTTCTAACACGAGGTGCAGTGCTTCCCATTGGTTTATTCCTCTTGCATGCTTCTGGGACTGAGCACTTTAAAACATGGCAGCATGGAAGTATTACTTATTTAAGTAATGTTCTTGACTTTTGTGCAAATGTGATTCTTTTCATTAACTCCTCTTTGCAATCGCTTTCCCCAGGTGACTTGAGTCGATCCGGTGATTAAAAGACTCATTTGTCACTTCAACTTGACTTGGCTTCTTGGATTGACTTAATCGACTCTTTTCTCAACTGTCTCACGTACCGATACTCCTTCGGTCGAGTCATTGGTCTTCTTTTCTTGGCCATACTCGGTTGTTCCTCAATGAGTCTTCACTTCACATCTTGATTGACTTCTTGTATTTCCAAGCGTAGGCTGACTTGACTCAAATTTTATACATTTCCCTATCTATTACAATAAGAATTACAAAGAAAATGGGGTACCAACTTACTAGTCTAAGTTAACATGGCATTCATCAAAATCTAAACAATAAATTTCTTAACAATTTCCCTTTTTTGATGATGCCAAAACTTAACAAAATTAAGTAAAATGTAAACAAAGATGATACATACAGACAATGTAGAAACAAAGAATGTATGTGTTGAATAGATCGTTTATTGATCATATCATTCTTGTTCTTTACACAATTTGTTTACAATGTGTATCAGAAAGCAATCGAGCATATATTATATCTACGCAAAATCTGATTTTTCATTAAATGTACAGAAGACTTACATACATATGTATTTACAAAAGTAAAATACATGAAGGGGTTGGCAGCAACACTTCACCGCCTTCGCTGCCTCCTTCTTTCTTCTTCAACTCTGTCTTCGTCAGCTCTCTTTCTCTTCTTCTCATCTTCATCTCCTTTCTTCTTTTCGTATGCTCTTTTGGCAGCTTCGTCTTTTCTTTTTCTTTCCTATCTTTCTTGCCACAATTTGAGTTTGTCTCTTATTTTCTTCTTCGATTCTCTTGACATACTCAACATTTTTCCTTTCCACTTCCGATCATTGGCTATAGCATCATATCCAAAGACAAGAGATCCTTCCTTTCTTGCCTGGATCTACATATTCAATGTTTTTGGGTAGAGGTCTGGGTATAAAACCTCCACCTACACCACTTCTTCCTTCTTTTCTGGGCGTATATTGTACCGGAGTCTTCTTCTTACCAGCAGAGTGATCTAGTAGTCCATTACCTATCGCCTTCTTCGCTTTTGACGGACCTTTCTCCCAGTACAAGTCCCAGGCTTGGACTATGGACATGTTTTTGAAATATCCTTCGGACTCGAGCGTTTTGAATTCTTCAACTGATCTTGGCTCTTGCCCGTCATCTGGAATGGCATCTGTATTTTTTCCTGCTGGAATGCCTCCAAATTGTTTCAATATTTCTTCAACATGGACATCCGTTCTCTTGTCAAAATCCTCCATCTCTGCTTCTACAATCTTTTTCTTATGAGACATGGGCACAGCAGAGTGATAGAGCGGCAGAGTTACAGGAAGTTTACTGATTATGCTGGCTGTGACATGACCTTGCTAAGGGGTTTCAGCAAGCATTAAGGTCACATCCTTTGACCTTTCCCCCTCAACAGCTTTTCTCTTTTCTTTCCTCTTCTCAACAGCTGCATCTTTCTTCTCTACAGCAGATGTCTCCTTCAAACTCTTCAGGTATTCCTCTTACCCCTTTTTGGCATCATCAAAGGAGAGAGGAACCCCTGGAAACATCCCAGCAAGCATGAAGTCCAATGATGATGGTCAATTCTCGCTTGAGTCGGCCATGCATAGGTCGCACGAAATTGAGAACCGTGGCCTTCGGCTCGGCTATAACTGGGTTCATTTCAGCCATGGGGAGGCTGAATTTGGCATTCATAGTCTTCTCAAGTTGTAGAATTTCTTTCTTCTAAAACTCCTGCAGCAGCTCCATTTCAGTTTTGTGAGAGGCATGCAACCTCTCAATGTACTCATGCATTCTCTACTTCATGTCAGCATTGTCTGCGCTCCAAACAAGCATCCTTTTATAGAGTGCCTTGAAGTAACGAACTTGTTCGAGACGCATGGTAGATTGCTGCTGACACCACTCCCTGATTCTTATCACTATCTCTCAAGTCGGTTGTGAGGGTAGCATCTCGATTGTCCACCGCATGTCCAATGAGGCTCGATCTTCGTTTCGATCCTCTCAATCTCTCTCGCATATTTTCTTGAAGACTTCACGGATTTTAGCTGTCACTTCCGATTCAGCTAGCAGCCATTCAACACCGAAATCGAATTATGTTGGCACAATGGAGTCAGTAGGGATGATGGGTTCTTCGCGTGCGAGTACTTCTTCTACATTCTTTTGCGCTTTTTCTTCTAGTGCAAAGCGACTCGATTGAAAATGGGAAGGTCTCTTCAAATGCATCATCTTATACATGTGAAATCGCACGATAGTCGTTTTCAAGGCGACTCAAGGGAAACTGCCACGATTGATCGTGATTCAAATGGGGGCCTTTGATGGTATTGACCACTGGCCGAGCCTCACCTATCTTATGATTCTTCTTGCCTCGGTGGTTTGTCCTTTTGAGTTTGTTGTTCCTCTGGCCGATCAGTGAGCGTCATTGGAAGATGATGAGACTTGGGATCGCTCATCATCAAAATTGAACGTTTGACGAAAGCAGCTTTGAAATCGCTTACTCGCACTTGGAAGAACATCCTCACCGTGAGTCTTTTTGATGTGCAAGATAGGTGGACTAAACCTTCATCTTGATCCCGAGAAATGATATATCGGGGTTGTCTTGGGAATCATGAAGAGCACTAATCTCCTTCTCGCATTCTTCAATATGAACGGGAGGGATGTTCGCGCATTTCTCTTTTTACCCTGGGAAGTCTCAACCTCCTTAGTCTTCATTACCTCCTGCAGTCTCAATCAAGCCAAGCCTTCTACATTTCCTTCGTGCATACGATTGTCTTAGGGTCTTATACGATGGCATCCACATGAGTCTCAACTCCCGGATTGCATTTTCATTGCCTAGAGTGTTAACTCCCTGGTAGATCCATCATGTGCCTCGATCGCCAAACAGTGTGTCCTCACCGCAGTTATGGCAGCACTTCACCGGGACAGACTCAATCGTCCGAGCCGTCGGTGACAACTTCTTCGTTGTTCTTTTCTTTATCTTTCTCCACTTCGCCTCCTTCCTTCATAGTGGAGTCATCTGCGCAGATCATCCGACCTAGCCGCAGATGTGAGTGAGTTCCCACCGGGCGCACCGGTGAGTGATCGATGGTGGGGTCACTCTGCTCCAGGACTCATTGGGATGTTTCCATTGAGTGTTCGGTAGTGGGGCGGGGTGGTAAGACACCTTCAACAGGGGTTTGCTCAACTTGGGTGCCCACGTTCCCAGTGTCATCGTCAAGTCCCTTAGATCCATCCTCTGAGTAAACTGGGGAAGTGGTTGTATCAATAATCGTGGCAATCTCCATCGTACCACTCCCAACGGATCAATTTCGGTGAGATTTGGGAGATTTGGAAGACTCTCCAGGTCCTTCTCTCAGGTGTTGCTCATGCTTCAATCTGGATTCCCGCATGGCTTGTTGCATATCCGGTGAGAGGACAAATGCTGGCTTTCTCACGAGCTTCAGCTTCCTCAGCTGCTCTGGCTTTTTCTTGCTCCTCGAGAATTTGCAAAGATATTTATGCGCTTATCCTCATCCAGGGCTGCGATGCATGTTGTCAATCTTAAGAAGCCTCGAAAAGCTCCTCTTCTTCCTCAATATACTCAGGGTGTTCAAACTGCACCCTTGAGTGACTCATCTTCCATTTCCTCCATGCTCGCAGACGATTCTGGATGTCTGGGTATAATGGAGAGTACATGAATATATCATCATCTTCATCCTCTACTTGTTGCCCTTCCTTTTCAGGAATGGAAGGCAACATACTCTGCTGCTCAGCTCCTTCAGCAGCATCGGGGACAGGTGGAGACACAACTCGTTCATTTGGAGATTTTTTGCCTCGTGAATCTTCTTCCTCAATTGTTCTATCCATAAACCGGGTCTTCTATTTGCCTCTACTGATCGGCCTTAGCAGACTTGGCTATTTCAACGACAACTTCTGGAGACTGCACTTCTTCAGTAGTCTCAGAGATTTTCTCCAGCTGAGTGGCAGACTCAGTTGTCTTCTCAAGCTCCGAACGCTTGGTGAGTCTTCTTCTTATTTTTGTCCTTACTAGAGGAAGTTAGTTCGGATACTTTTCTCGATTCTTGGCGGTGGGGGCGGTGCATCTTTCTTTCGATCGTGGAGCCGACTTTTTTGCTTTGGATCCTTTTTTTTTTGATGGTCGGGAGAAGGTATTAGGGCTTTCTTCTCCACTCAGGCTGCGTGGGCGGAGACACTACTGCTCGGCAGCGGGTGACTACTACTGCTGCAGGGCAGTCATCTTTTTCTTTCTTTGCAGGGGCAACTTTCTTCTTTGGAGAGGAGGCAAAATTGTTTCCTCGGGGTGGTGATTCCCCTCATCGTGTCCGCCCTCTTCGCATGGGCTCTCTTCCTGGGCTCCCGAGAGGTTAGCCCTAAACATATTCTTGTTTACATGGAAGGACTTTCCATCTTTGAAGGGAATGCCCTTTACTTCCATCAAGTGGCCAATAACTATGCCATACCGAAGTGATCCTCCAAAGGATCCATCTTCCTTGAAGGACTTGTTCGCAACGCTCGATAGAGTCTCGCAGATACGAACTCGGCTAGTTAACTTTTCTTCCCTGCATGATCGCAGCCGATGGCGATCATCTTAGTCTTGACAGATTGATTGAAAGCGCCAAACTTCATATCCACGCATTTTGAGACGACATCCATCACTTGTGATAGTCGCCTTCAAAGAATTTCTTTTCATCTCAGGAGACTACTTTCGCAAAGACACTCGGGTTTGGCTACTTTTTCCATGCAAAGAAGCCCAAGTCCACATCGCCTTCGTCAGATATCTTTGTCATTCCTCCAAGCGGTAAAGCAGTACTCCGCAAGGTCTTTTAGCGGTGATCATGATGTCCTTGCGGTGGACGGAGGACTTAATCCCTTCATCCTCGCACTTTCAAAGATTCACATAGAATTGCGCCATCTCTTCCGTAGGTGTGCTAGTATTCTATCGTCAAACAGGCCTTAAGTCCGATTTTTCCAACATGTCTATTTTCTTCACAAGGGTTGCATCCGAACCTCGCTTAATCATGCCTTCGAAATCCACTGAGGAGCCCGTGTGGATTTGCTTCGATAACTTGACAAAATCGTCTTTGGTGCCATGTCTAGAAGATTTGACCGATTAAATCTTGACCAACTTGCTTTGAGACGAGGTAGGGTTTTGAGAGAGAGAAAATTGGCTTTTGTATGCTAGAAGATGAACAGGTTTTTAAGTGTGAGAGAGAAAGTTGAAGGAATGAGTATATAAGGGTTATGAAAGGACGTGTATTTGGTTTTTGAATTTTGATTGAGATCAACGGCTCAGATTTAGCACGCCTCATTGCATTTAATTGCTCGCATTTAATGCGGCAAAGATTTATATCCAATCATATGCTTGTTGTGCAGTTTTTGATTGCACGTCATAATGCCGACGTCATCCTTAAAAACATTCCCGCTCATTAAAACGACCGAAGTTTTTGTCACTTAGCTCATAAATGACTAGCTTTACTACACAAATGACTCAACTCTTCTTCTCTCCTTTCGTATAGTGACTCAATTTGTCTAACTAACTCGAAATGGTGACTTCTCGATCTGGGCCGATTCACAGGCCGATTCATGAGACTTGTTCTATTTTCATCTTTTTCATATTTCGTCTCTTCTAATTTAGTCACCCGAGTGTCAACTCACTCAATTAACCCTAGCTCATGCTTAAGTTCTTCAATCTTGATTCACTCATTCTTGTTTATCATTTGAGATGTATTCAAGGTGATGTCTTTCTTTTCAACGTGATCTCTTATAAAATGATATCGACATCAATGTGTTTTATTCTCGAATGCAACACAGATTCTCGAGTGATTGCAATAGCACTTGTGTTTATCACACATAATTGGAATCTCTTTTCTTCAATTTCATAATCTTTCGGATGTTGTCTCATCCATAAGACTTGGGCACAACAACCGCCCGCAACTATGTACTATGCTTCAGTGTGGATGTGGCTATTGAGTTTTTGCTTGCTAAACCAGGAAACTAATCTGTTTCCAAGCATTTGACATGTACCTGAAGTACTTTTCCTATCAACTCTACATCCAGCATAGTCAGAGTCTGAATAACCAATAAGCTTGAATCCACCTTTCTTTGGATGCCATAAGCCAACTTCTTGGCATCTCTTCAAATATCTTAGGATTCTCTTAGTTGCAGTCATATGGCTTTCTTTTGGAGCAGATTGAAATATTGCACATACACCTACTGCAAAGGTGATATCTGGTCTGCTTGTTGTTAAATAGAGCAGTGATCCAATAAGTGTTTTGTATCTTGTCTGGTCTACAACTTTACCATCTGATCCATGTCCATCTTGATCGATGTGTTCATTGGGATTTTCACGTAAGACTTCTCTTCCATACCAAATTTCTTCATTAAATCTCCGTGTACTTTGTTTGACTTATGAAGGTTCCATCCTTCAAATTGTTTACTTGAAGTCCTAAGAAGAATGTCGGCTCTCCCATCATGCTTATTTCAAATTTGTCTTGCATGAGATTTGAGAACTTATCACATGACTCTTTGTTTGTGGATCCAAAAATAATATCATCCACATATATTTGAACGAGCAATATACTTTCCCATCTTGAATTCTCGAGAGTGTTTCGCCCACTTTCGCCTTTGGTGAATCCATTATCGTTTAAATTGAGATAATGTATCATACCAAGCTCTTGGTGCTTGTTTCAATCTATATAGAGCTTTCTTGGGCCTGTTTGGTTATGTTTCCATGGTCCATTTCCGTTTCGGAGTTGGAAATAATTTTGAAAATTTATTTGTTTTCGTGTGGAAATTGGAATTATGTTTGGATGAATGAATTGAAATGTTTTTATGTAGGTTGGAAATGAGATTGTGTTTGGTTAAGTAGTTTTGAAATGTTATTTTATGTATATAATAATTGAAAAGTTGATAGTGGTGGGGTCCACTTTCAATATTTTAATTTGAATATATAATATTATATTTATAAGATTGTATGTGGTAGGTCCCATTAGATAGATATAATTTAAAAATAGTAATATTTTAAGTAGATAAAGTTGATAGTGGTTGGTCCCATATGTATAATTGGGTTAAAATATGATAATAGCGATTGATGAGTGATGTAGGGTAGTGTATAAGTTTTAGAATGAAATTATAGGTTTGAGATGTTGTTTTATGTGAAAAATAGAAAATGAAAATAATGATTTCCATTAGAAATTTTGTGGACAAGCATGATTCCACTTTTATGAATAGTTGGAAAATGGAAATAGGCTCTTGGAAACATAAACAAACAAGGCCCAGAATTGGAGAGGAAAATTGAATGTCTATTCTAAGTGTTTCGGTTGATAGAGGGCTAGTGCCGCCTGGTATCGGGACCCCTCATGTTTTCGCGAGATTGACATAGAGAGGAGGATCTAGCCAATAATGTAAGTAGTTTTTTTAAGTATTTATTTCATTTCAATAATTGTTATTGTTGTTTTAATCTCATGTTATTTAAAATGGTGCAAAGATATGGAGCCTTATCTCGAGGTCCTTGTTCGGAGATTGCAAGTCGGGTTCGCTTCATCCTGGTGTGGAGCAGACACTCTCAACATCCAGGATTGTTCATTTTTTGTAAGTTTTTAATTTCGAGTTGACGTTAGAAAACATATTTTCTAATCGTTGATACTAATGATTTAAAATGAAAATTATCTACGACGCACTGAAGAAGGCATTCGATCACCTCCATCCCGATGACACGAAGTGTCGTGGTTCCTAGGAGGGTAGTTGTCCGCACCTCAAAGTGGCCGTGCTTAAATCCGTGCAATCACGCCGAAGATGTTCATGACGAGTCCGAGTGGGGCAGCCTTGATTCGAGGTCTCGATGCAAGATAGTGATATTATAGCTTTATTGTATCTTACTTGTAGTTCGTATTAGTCATATAATCCAGTTAATAATGTTTCATGTTTATTACTTGTAGATAGTCTTTATATGTCTATGCTGGGCATTGGGTCGTATATCGAGTTGGTGATCGAGTGGGATATTCAGCTATACGACCCATTGTCACATCGGATGGACGATCTTTCGACCCGACCATCTATTATCACCGTCACCTCTACCGCCTCCCGCTTTGATGTCTTTTTCCCCAATTTTCTTCTAACTCGGTTATTTTGAGAGCGCGTATTTATTAGATGCGACATGTTGCCCATTACGAGGATGCCGGTTGATCAACGATTCATACATACGAATAGCCATTGCTTGTGGTGCGTCGGCCGCACGCATGTCGAGCGTTTGTTGGGTGAGTCCATCCTGGCGGGTACGGATTATAGATATAGTCCGCCAAGACGCTGGAAGATGGTGATGGCGATTTTTGCTCACAAAGAGATATATATTACCCGATAGTTAGTTTGTACTTTGTATTTTATTTTGACTTTCGCGATGTATGATCGCATATTTATGATTGATTGTATATATTGACCATATTCGATTCAGTTGTATATATTTGTTGATCGATATAGTTTCTATATTGTTTTGGTATTCTTGCTCTAGTTGGTTTATTGGAGATAGTTGGTTTGGGGAGATAATTGGTATTATTTGTTGGTTGTGGGAGATAGTACGTATTATTTCTTTGGTTAAGTGTGTGTTACATGTTGGTTTGTGCAGCTAACAGATGAGTCATGCCCGATCGGCTCACATAACTCGACATCGAAGTTAGATGTAACTCATCATCGAGTAACATACTCGATATTGAGTAAAAACCTCGACATCAGTCTTAGTGACTCGATATCGAGTAAAAATTAAATACATATTTTAGGGATTTGAAACATGACTATATCAAGTTGAAACAAAGAGTACTAAGACAACAAAGTGCAAGAATTTAAACAAATGTATCTCAAACAAATTAAAATACATAATTGAACCAAACAATTTAGACTACTCATGTTTGGACTTTGATGAAGTTTTTTCTCAAAATGGGGACGCTAGGCAAATATGTAGGGACATGTGACCACGGCAAAATTTCGACAACTTTCTTCTTTTTGAATAGCAGGCGAGTTTGTCGAACAAGTGGTTCCATCCAAAGTGATCATAAATCAATCGACGGACCAGTTCATCATCAACGCCGTACTCTGATCGCCATTTTCTTCCTGATGTGTCACCATCATTGTCCCCTGATGGAACAAATTGTTCATCTTATTGTTATGTTAATCACCAACAAAATCCTGGTCATCATAATGGGCCGCCGAAATCATCAAACCGCCGTCCAAAAATCATCATTAAATCCACCAACACCACCACCACCATCATCATCATCACCATCCACATGATCACTACTATTGATTCTCGATTGATGCTCCAAGATAAGAGATTTACTTGACAATTATCGGGCACTACATGTTGCATAAGGTGTTGGTTGAGGCTCTGTCCTAGATTTACTTGGATAATTATCGGGCGAGCATGTTGCATATAGGTTGGCATACACTGTGGTGGACCATGTATATTATTCATGTCATAGTGAGAATTATATGGATTTACGGGCATGAATTGAATGTCGATACCATAAGAATAAGATTGAGCTTGAGCCACAAGGTTCATAAAATCATGTGGATTGTTATTTTTGGTATAAGGCGTCCCCACCATCCCATGATCTTTTGGTTGCAAGGTCACAAATATTCGGAGATCTTTGAAAATCTCACTTACTCGCCAAGATCTCGTTCACACATAATCAAAGACTTAACCTCGTAACCACCCTGATTGACATTAACAAGTGTAATTTGTATTCACACAAACGACACCACCATTTACAATGTTACGAATAATATCCATAAACCCACTATATGATATTGTCCACAACGATTCAAAAATGAGTACTTCTTCATCATTCCTATAGTAACTATCATCCCAAAACCATTATGGACAATTATCACTTTATCATCCTCCATCTAAAAACCAACAACAATAGATTATCAATTTAAAGAAGAAAAAAAATAAAAATTAAAGGTTGACATGTAACTCGAAGTCGAATAAGTAACTCGACATCGAGTTAAAAGTAACACAAAAATAATCTAACTCGATGTTAAGTAACATGTGACTCGATGTGACTCGACATCGAAAGTCAAAGAATCCTCGACATCGAGTTAGATGTCGAAGTTACATTTGATGACGTTGTTTGAGCTTATTTCAATTGGTTTTTTTCATGTCTATGATTTTCAAATCTAGTTTATACCCAACCCCAAAACTAACTATGATACTGAAATGAATAAAGGATGAACTACAAAACAAAATGCTTATATTATTTCGAGATTCGATCGAAAAAATGGATCGTCGGAAAATATAAAGCTTAGAACCGAAAGTGTGAGAGAGAAAGTGAAAAGAGAAACAGAGATAGGTGACCTAATGTAATATGCTTAAAGGGTATTAATGTCATTTGCTTGGCCAAAATGGCTAAAAATATGTGTTTACAAAAAAATGACTATATTTCATCTTTACATTTTGGAAAGGCTAATTTGACCCATTTCCACTTATAAAAATTTGTGTCGCAATCATAAAAATTTTATCTTTTGAAATAATTAACTTTTAATTGTAGGATATATTTTTAATTTCTAAGATCTTGCATGCAGTGATATGTGGTTCAAATATATTTTCATAAAAATTTAATAATAATTATTAATTAACTAAATTGATAAAAAGAAATCCCTCAAACTGATACGCAAGATATGTTAATATAATCCAATAAATTGACACACCTTCACTCTTAAAACGTAAATGAACAAATCAGCATATATGTGCTTAAAGTTTAAATTTATAAAGCTTCAAAAAAAGAAGTTGAAATTTATACACACATGAAAGTGTGGTATGACGACCACGTCTTAGATTCCTCTTCTTTTCTCAAGCTTTTTAGTAGGTTGAGTTGAATCTTATCCATCTAACCTAATAAAAGTGGCGATGTTAGGTCTTGTATGGTTATGTTTCCATGGACCATTTCTAGTTTCTAGTGTTGGAAAATAAATTTTGAGAATTTATTGGTTTTCGTGTGAAAACTGAAATTATGTTTGGATGAGTGAATGAAAATGACTTTTAAGTAGGTTTGAAAATGAGATTATATTTGGTTGAGTAGTTTTAACATTATATTTTATGTATATAATAATTTGAAAAGTTGATAGTGATTGAATATTTTAATTGAATATATAGTATTATATTTGTGAGATTGTAGGCTAGTGGGTCTCATTAGATATATAATGGTAATATTTTAAGTAGATGAAGTTGATAATGTAGGGTCCCACATATATATTTGGATAAAAATAAAATAGTGATTGATGAGTGATGTAGTGTATAGGATTGAGAATTGAAATTATAGGTTTGAGATGTTGTTTTATGTGAAAAATGAAAAGTGAAAATGATGATTTCTATTGGAAAATTTATAAACAAACATGATTTTATTTCATGAATAGTTGGAAATTGGAAATGGTGGCTTCGAAACATAAACAAACAAGGCAAAGAGTTTGTACACCTTATCTCCAACGGTGTACACTTTCGCTTTCAAAACCGGAGGTTGCTCAACATAGACTTCTTCTTCCAATAATCCATTTAAAAATGCACTTTTCACATCCATTTGATATACAATGAAGTTTTTGTATGCAGCATAAAGATAAAGAAACATCATTATTGCTTCTAATCTTGCAACATGAGCAAATGTTTCATCAAAATCTATTTCCTCTTCGCAATACCCTTTGGCTACCAATCTTGCTTGTTTCTTACTACAGTAACCTTCTTCATTCATCTTGTTTCAAAACCCATTTTCCGCTAATAACATTTTGATGGGTTGGTCTCGCACCAATTCCCATACTTTGTTCCTTTCAAATTGATTGACTCTTCTGCAAGTTTGAATCCACGTGTATCATCCAAAGCTTGTGACACATCTTTTGATCTATCTCGGGAAATAAAACAAGTGAACATTGCTTCTTGTTGAGCTCGATCCGATTTCTTACACCATCTCTCACATCTCCAATGACTAGCTCACGGTGGATGGTCTCTCACCATCTCACATCAAGGTTGAAGTTAATCAATTTGGATTGGCCGTTTTGTACTTTGTGTTGTCTTGGAGCAGCTTCTTTTCATTTTCATTCAACAGATTTTCCACATCTTTGAGACTCGGCCCATCTCATCTTCATCTTGATTGATTACAACGCCTTGGCTTCAACATAGGGACTCTTCTCATACGGCTAATTCACTTATCACCTAACTCTTCAAAGTCTTCTCCATTTTACATTAGGTTCATCAAAAACCACATGGATAGACTCTTCGTGACCATAGTCATCTTTTTTGAAGACTCTATAAGGCTTTACTTTCGGTGAGTATCCCAAAAAAGATACCTTCATTGACTTTAGTATCAAAAGCCTTTAGATTGTCCTGCCCATTGTTGTGGATAAAGCATTTACATCCAAATATTCTAAAGTATGCAACACTTGGCTTTCTCCATGTCTAGATTTCATAGGAGTCTTTGTCATTGTCTATTAATCATGCATCTATTTTGAGTATAGCATGCGGTGTTTATGGCTTCCCAAAAATCTTCTAGGCAATGACTTGCCTAACATGGTCCTTGCGCTCTTTGAGAGTTCGCTTTCTTCTTTCTCTACTCCATTCTCACAGCGGGAGTCCTTGCTGCAGATAATTCATCAAGAATACCATTTTCAACACAATATTGAGTTATTATCCCATTGACAAACTCAGTTCCTCTATCGACCTTATCTTTATAATGGTTTGACTCTTCTCATTTTGAACTCTTCTCATCGCTTGAGGTAATCCTGCAGAGTTTTCTTTTTGCACATGAAGATTGTCCATGTATATCTCGGTAATCATCCACCACCACTGGGCGTGTATTTCTTTCCACTTATACTAGCTAGCCTTCAATGACCAAATAAATCCATATGCAATGATGCAATATTCTTGTTGAAGATGGATTAGACTTCTCCCTTGAATGATGATTTGATCCGCTTTCCCATCCTGGCATGCATCACAAACACTTCCTTCAGACACCGAGTCCGAAGTCCTTCTAGCAAAGTGATTTTGCAAGCTTGCAGTTAATGTCTTGAAGTTCAATTGACTCTTGTACCCAAAGCCAACAACAACTTGATTCGGCCTGCATTTTGCTAACAGACAAGCTGCTTGGGTGGTAGTCGACCAATCTACCACATACATGTTCTTCTTCTCGATCCTTGCAACACTATTTCATTTGATTCAATGTCCTTAATGTGGCACACTTTATATTGAATCCAACAATGTAGCTCCTTGTCACGTAGTCAGTCGATGCTTAACAGATTGAAGTTGAGACCTTCAACATATGAAACATTCGTGATTTCTAATCCATTTTTCTGATGGATCCAATGCTTCTTATTTCCTCGGAGCTTCATTTCCTCCAAATATGACTTTTGCGCTCTAATCTTCCTGAATCTTTGACAGATTTTTTTGTTTTCACATGTGTCCGAACAACGACTTATCCATGTACCAAAAAAGTTCCTGACACTCACTGCTCTTGAACCGCAATCAAGAAAATTACTTTAGGTACCCATACTTGCCTGGGTCCCGAGGGGTTAGTGTTGTAAGATGATCCAACCAACCTATAGCCAAATGACTTGACTCTAAGAGGTTGCCATCTATCCGTGCCATAATCATAACTCACTTGCAAATTTCTTTGGCATTAGTGGTCATACAAACTTGTTCCCTTTTCGGTCAGACAGTTGTGTGTGTGTTTTAGCAATTACCTTCTTTTGGTAGTCAGTGATATTTCCTGTCGTGGTCGAGTGAATATGTGCTCGATGACAGCTTCTTTTGCCTTTGGAATGACCTTTGGCCGAAGTTA